>JAKCPI010018381.1:0-11428 GCA_023213315.1 Euborellia annulipes
CGTTCTTGGACCGACAGGGAGATGCATTGAAGTTCCTTTGCGGATAAATTTAATCTAATTCCATTAAATGATGGATCCTAACCAGGCTTAGGGCTACAATTCGCGAAACACTCTCAGTAGTAGACGTAACATTTTGCTCGCATAATGTAGTTACGAACTTCACTAGTGGGAGGTATGGAAAGACACATCTTAGGAAGTGATCATTACCCCATTATCCCAATATCTAAAAAATCTTGCTCTGAATGCCCCGCAATTGAACCCCTTTGCCAAAATTTTAACATTAAAAAAGCCGATTGGAGAGTGTATCAGTCTGTTATAATTAACGAATTCGCCCAGATGGTACCTATGAATTCAGTCAATTCAAAATATAATTTTTTCGAAAAAACCATTTTGTCGGCTGCTCAACAGGCAATTCCGATGTTAAAACCCCCAAATCACAATAAGCCCTATGTATGTTGGTGGAACCCGGACTGCGCTGTTGCCATCACAAACAGGAAAAAAGCTCATGAGGTTTACAAATTAAATTCAAATCTAGAAAATTTTTTGTCGTTGAAAAAATATCAGGCGATGGCAAAAAAAGTAGTGAAAGATGCAAAACGCACAACATGGCAAAAATATTGTTCAGAAATAGACCCCAATGTAACGTCTAAAATGCTATGGACAAAAATTAAAAGGATCCAAGGATCCTCTAGAAATTATACAAATAAACCATCCGAAGAAGTAATAGATCAATTTATTGACAAATTGGCTCCTCGGACGTACCAGTGAATACCCCAATACTGTCTACAAGTACAAACGAAACTTTAAATGATATTGTGGAGTGATCCATTTTCTTTTAATGAAATAAAAAGGGCATTAGAGGATTCAAATAATTCCTCTCCAGGCTTGGACGGAATCAGGTACCCAATGCTGAAATTTATGCCAATAGTGGCAATTGAATTTCTCCTGGAAATCTTTAACTCGGTTAGAATTTCGGATAATATCCCCACAAGCTGGAAAAATTACTTAATTCTTCCCATTCTAAAGCCAGGAAAAAGCTCCCCTAAGCGGGGATTCATACCGTCCAATCGCGCTATCTTCTTGCGTACTCAAAACTTTTGAAAAGATGGTAAAGTTGAGACTCGAAAATTATTTAGAAAATTCCTATCGATTACCTCCTCTATCATTTGGATTTAGAGCCGCATCCAGCTCTATGGATAACCTAACAATTTTGGTAAATAATATAAACGAATCGTTTGCTTGTAAGGGCTACACGGCTTCGGTATTTGTTGATGTAGTAGGAGCCTATGATAACGTGGATATTGGTATATTAGGTGAAAAATTAATAAAACTGGGAGTAGGCAAGCCACTGGTCAAACTTATTTTTTAAACTCCTATTGGGCCGAGTTATAAAGGTATATTCCAAAGACAACGTTTGTGTATCAAGATCACTGTATAAGGGGGCTGCCACAAGGGTCTATATTATCCCCAATACTATTTGTATGCTACACATTTGACTTAAACACGTATATTAATTATAATTGCAAGGTCCTCCAATATGCGGATGACTTAGTTATTTATAACTCTTCAAAGTATCTAGATGAATGTCTGATTAATTTAGATGTGTCCTTTTATTCCTTAATTGAATACCTAAGAAATAATGGATTACAAGTTTCATATTCTAAGACTTCGGTAACAATATTCTCTAAAAGAAGAGTACCCAACTGGAACAATGTGATGTTAGGTGGCCAAGATTTACCTTTAGTTGCAAACGTGAGGTATCTGGGAATGATTCTGGACTCAAAATTACTGTGGCGAAGCCATATAATGTCGTTAATTAACAGATGCAATGTAGATCTAAAATTATTAAGAATGCTGGGCAAATTTTCTTGGGGCGCTCATCCCACTTCATTATTAGCAATATACAGAGCTTTAATTAGATCCAAGTTGGACTACGGAGCTTTTTTATACGACTCGGCCTCTAACTCTTGGCTTGAAAAATTGGACAGAATCCAATATGCAGCAATTCGCATCAGCTTAGGGTATATGAAATCGTCTCCAACCAATGCGATGCAAATAGAAGCTAATGAAGCACCTTTAGATTTTAGAAGGAAGCTGTTAGCTTATAAGTTTTTTACAAAAAGAAAACAAAAATTTTTTCACCCAACAGTTGAATCGATAAATGATCTAGAAAACGCGTACTTCAACACAGCGCATTGGAATAATAAAAATATACCTATACTTATTTTGTCCGCAATGCACTTCCAGTCTAATAATTATAAAATCGAAAAATATTCTATTCTACCTAAATTTGAAATAAATAAAGAATTGATTAATTTTGCCCCTAACATAATATTGAAGGACCAAAATAATGCAATTAACTGCACTTACGATTCAATTGTATATACAGATGGTTCAAAATTCCCGGATAAAGTCGGCTGTGCGTATTATGATTCAAAATTGGACAACGTAGGACTTTACAAACTATCGCCAAATTTATCAATATATTCCGCAGAACTATATGCCATCAGGGAAGCTCTTATTTATATAAAATATAACTTAAGTTATTCCTCAATTATCTTGTCCGATTCCCAAAGCGCTCTAGCCTCAATCAGTTTAGCTAATAAGTCTAAGAATATAAACAAATTACATGTACAAATTTTACAATTAATAAAGGACATTCAGGACCAGAATAGAATGATAACATTAAAATGGATTAAGGGACATGAAGGCCATCAAGGAAATCACATCGCTGATTTTCTCGCGAAAAGAGCTGCATCGGTGGGCACGTGGATGGACGTTCCAATACCCTGGACGGACGTAATATCGCTCTATAAAAAACACATACTAGAAGAATGGGGCAACTTCTGGAACACAACTAGTGTATTTAAAGGTGCAAGGCTATTTAATCTTAAGCCCAAACCTGGTCCCGCTTGGTTCTCAAAATTGGATTTGAAAAGACCGGCCATATGTCTATACAATCGTATGAGAGTGAACCACACAAAAGCAGACGCACACCTACACAGAATTCAAATTAAGAATTCCCCCTATTGTTCTTGTGGTCCGCATATTGCTTCCCCTGAGCACTTATTAATATATTGTAAAAACTATAATCATGAGCTGCTTAAAAAATTGATAGAACCCCATTTTAGAAGCCCTACTCTAGACTTCAACAAGCTTCTGACTACGAAGGAGGAGAGTATTATCAATGCTGTACTAGAGTTTTGTAATACCCAAAAGATCAATCTCTAAAAGACACACAGTATACTTTATTTGGTTTTGATTTTATTGACTTTACTTTGTATATCCTATTGTCTTATTGTTAGTTATTTTTACAATGTAATTTTGGATGCAGTTCTTATGTATGTATTTTTTATAGATGTATTTTTATGTATGTAATCTCTTTGAGTCCGATGGCGAGAGCTAAAGGGACACAATAAAAAAAAAAAAAAAAAAAAAAAATCCCTTGATAGATATTCATTCAAGAATTTTAAATCCAAAAAAGCATGTTTATATTTGAAGAAACAGAAGAATTAAAAATTTCGGGGGGGGGGGGGGGCAATTACACAAAAAATATTTAAACTTTTAAATCCCTTGATAGATATTCATTGAAGAATTTTAAATCCAAAAAAGCATGTTAATATTTGAAGAAATAGAAGAATTAAAAATTTCGGGGGGGGGGGGGGGCAATTACACAAAAAATATTTAAACTTTTAAATCCCTTGATAGATATTCATTGAAGAATTTTAAATCCAAAAAAGCATGTTAATATTTGAAATTGAAGAATTTTAAATCCAAAAAAGCATGTTTATATTTGAAGAAACAGAAGAATTAAAAATTTCGGGGGGGGGGGGCAATTACACAAAAAATATTTAAACTTTTAAATCCCTTGATAGATATTCATTGAAGAATTTTAAATCCAAAAAAGCATGTTTTTATTTGAAGAAATAGAAGAATTAAAAATTTCGGGGGGGGGCAATTACACAAAAAATATTTAAACTTTTAAATCTCTTGATAGATATTCATTCAAGAATTTTAAATCCAAAAAAGCATGTTAATATTTGAAATTGAAGAATTTTAAATCCAAAAAAGCATGTTAATATTTGAAGAAATAGAAGAATTAAAAATTTCGGGGGGGGGGGGGGGCAATTAGACAAAAAAATATTAAAACTTTTAAATCCCTTGATAGATATTCATTCAAGAATTTTAAATCCAAAAAAGCATGTTTTTATTTGAAGAAATAGAAGAATTAAAAATTTCGGGGGGGGGGGGCAATTACACAAAAAATCTTTCAACTTTTAAATCCCTTGATAGATATTCATTCAAGAATTTTAAATCCAAAAAAGCATGTTAATATTTGAAGAAATAGAAGAATTAAAAATTTCGGGGGGGGGGGGCAATTACACAAAAAATCTTTCAACTTTTAAATCCCTTGATAGATATTCATTCAAGAATTTTAAATCCAAAAAAGCATGTTAATATTTGAAGAAACAGAAGAATTAAAAATTTCGGGGGGGGGGGCAATTACACAAAAAATATTTAAACTTTTAAATCCCTTGATAGATATTCATTCAAGAATTTTAAATCCAAAAAAGCATGTTAATATTTGTAAAAACAGAAGAATTAAAAATTTCGGGGGGGGGGGGGGGCAATTACACAAAAAATATTAAAACTTTTAAATCCCTTGATATATATTCATTGAAGAATTTTAAATCCAAAAAGCATGTTTTTATTTGAAGAAACAGAAGAATTAAAAATTTCGGGGGGGGGGGGCAATTACACAAAAAATCTTTCAACTTTTAAATCCCTTGATAGATATTCATTCAAGAATTTTAAATCCAAAAAAGCATGTTAATATTTGTAAAAACAGAAGAATTAAAAATTTCGGGGGGGGGGGGGCAATTACACAAAAAATCTTTCAACTTTTAAATCTCTTGATAGATATTCATTCACGAATTTTAAATCCAAAAAAGCATGTTTATATTTGAAGATGTAGAAGAATTAAAAAATTTGGGGGGGGGGGGGCTGCCGAATTTAAAAAAAACTCTGAAACAACGAATTTAGATTCTTATCAAGGGAAGGCTTTAGGGAAGAAACCAAATTGACATCTCTCCTGGTTAAAAAAAAATTTGAATTTGCCTCTCCGGCTCCGCCCTCTCTGTATTTCGCCAATCAGCGCTATCCCTGAGGCTGATTGGTTGTTTCACACATCGGACACGGGTTTAAGGCAATTATAAATAAGTATGATATTTTTTCTTGTCACAAACAAAAAAAATATATTTCCACTTGTTTTGGGAAAATTTGATGCTTCGTATATGTGTCTTTTTCTCCCAAAGATTTGTAGTCAAATCAAATGAAATAAATTTTTCTCGCTTGGGACGGGAGGCGAGCCCGGGACTCCGAAGCTAATGTCTTCTCACTGAGCCACGGCTCCCGGGCGTCACAATTATTAAAAGAGAAGAAAATTGTATACCTAATAGTTTTATTAAAGTAAATTAATTAGGAATTTGACTAATTTAAAATTCAAAATTTTTTTGAAATAAGCCCAAAATCTCTAATTTTTGAAGGCATTAAGCCGAAACTGATGATGTTACTTCAGTATCTGTGGCCAATAAATGAGATATTAATAATTATTTAATTATTTAATAAATATTTTTTTGAAAAAAATATTCGAATGTTCAACACGATTAAAATTAGAAAACTTTAAAGTTATATACAATAGAATTTATTATAATTAGACAATTTAGTATTTCTCAGAAAACCGCACCCGCCTATAATGCACATCTTGAAAGCCTGTTTACACAGGATCTGCTTTTTACTTTTTTGATCTTTAATAGCCTTATTAAAAAAATGCTATAGGATTTTATTTTATTCTAATTTTGAAGGATTTATCAAAATATGAAAATGATTTAGATAGATATTAAATTAATATTTTTGTTTGAAGGGAGAGAGAGTTGATAAATTCCAGTGGTGTGCTAAAGGCAGTTGAGTCACAAAAAGCAACATGAGAGAGAGAGATAGACTGACAGGAGATGAGTGGTGAATCCGGCAACATGCCTCAGTCAAAACAGCAAAGTTACATCTCCTAGGAGATGCTTTTACATATTCCTTATATGATATTAATCCTCTTCGTCCCTGGGACCTGACCCGATTAAACACAGCAGCGAATTACAAGCTCGAAAATTGCTTGTACTATTTTTCAGCTGGATTTAATTATGGAATTATTTGATGTGTAAATATAAATTAATGATTTAAATTAAATTAGTACAGTACCATAGGCGTAGCCACGGGGGGGGGGGGGGGTTCAAACCCCCAATGGGTCCCCCAAGCCATGACTAGATATTTAAGCTCTATAATACAAATAATAAAGTAAAATGATAATTTACTCTAGTTAAAAAAAAAATCAAAATGATTTATAAATACCCTAAAATAATCTTAAATTTTTCAAATGTTTGAAAAAATTTTCTTGAATACCCCCCCCCCCCCCATCAAAAATTTATGACTAACAATGTAAGCCTATGTACGGTACCAATAATTTCCGGCGGTTGTTCAACTCTTTTTGGGGTATTCAGCATTAATGAATTATTATATTATACAATGATCTTGAATTATCATAATATTAATAATAATAAATACAATACCAGTAAAAAAAAGTCAAAATAGAAATAACGATTGAAATGAAAAAATACAATTCAATAAATTCAGATTTTTATCATTTTGTTTTTTACTTTTTTTTTTTTAATTAAATTCAATTCAAGTATTCCTAAAGATAATATTTCACAACTCGATATAAATAAGAAAAAAAAATACTAATAATGTTATTTATTATTAACGAATGGAGTTTTGGTGTTTTAATTAAGCGTGAAGGCAGAAAGGAATTTATAAATATAGTATCTGTATAGGTTATACAATATAAATAATGATAGAAGAGAAAGGGGCGGATTTTTTTTAGACTCCCTAGGTGGTTGCTTTTTGGGGGTGGTCTTTCCTTTTTGTCTGCCTATCGAAAAGAGAATAGCCCGAGGGCTAATTTATTTTCCTACTCTATAGGGGGTGTGTTAACTGCAAACTCCCCAACTCCCAACCAACCATGACATCGATTCTTAAAGGAAATTAATCAAAATAGGCAGAAATATTTAATAATTTATATAAACATATTTACTGACCTTGTCTCTCTCTTTATTATTAATAAGCGATAAATAAATATCAGTTCGAGAAACAAAAATATTTTATTAATAAGAATTTTACGGGTCATTTCAATTCATTGATTTAAGTCCTCTTGCAATACTTTTTTTAATATTCTTAATACATTAATGATTCAAGTGGTATACAGAGAATTCATTTATAAATGTTAAAGAGCCCACGGGGCTTGGAGTAGAGGTTAGCGTGCTAACCTCGTATACCAAACGTCGCGGGTTCGGACCCCAGGCAGTCCGATGATTTTATTTAAGCCATTTGGATACCAAATGACTTAAATAAGAATGCCTGGACCCTAAATAATATATATTCATAACGGTTATCGTCAAAAGTCTTAAATGGCCTAAGTTGCCGAAAAGACTGTATGAATGTGTGTGTAATTGGAAGTGTGAATGAGAAAAAAGTGTGAATGTTTAAAAAAAAAAAAAAAAAAAAAAAAAAAAAAAAAAAATGTTAAAGAGAAAGGTGGCTGAATGCTGATAAGAAGTGTGTGAAAAAATAGTGTTTTGAAATAAAAGTGCGTGAGGCGTTTCAGCTTTAATTAGATAATTCCATCAGTCACACAACGAGTAGGCCTATGCTATAACAAGTTCAATTCGTTTAACAGTGGCTTCTAGATAAATGCAATGACTTTCCTAGCACTGCTCTATTCCAAGGGTCGCGGGTTCGGATCCCACGCAGTTTTGGATACCCAATGGCTTAAATAAGAATGCCTAGACCCCAAATCTCTCTCTTGACTCGACTTCTCATAATTAAGAAATATATATACATAAATATCGCTTATTCTATAGTCTTATATTATTTAAGTTGACGAAAAGACTGTGCATGTGTTTGTGAGTGTGAGTGTGAATAAAAAAAAAGTGTGTGTTTAAAAAAATATATATATATATATATCAACTTCAGGGTCGTGAAGTAAATTCATACAATTTAATATTTCAAATAGCCGCCAAAAGATAGGGCGCCGATTTGAACTCAGTATGCCCTACCACTGGATCACAGCCCGGGATACGGTTGTGTGAATTCACTTAGACTGCTATTTTATTCTTTGGGAGTAAAAGACATATACGAAGCATCAAATTTTCACAAAACAAGTGGAAATTTATTTTTTATTTACAAGTTGAGAAAGGCGCGGCTTCGCCGCGCCCATCTCAACTTGGCCCTGGCGGGCGGCGTCTCGATACGTGATCAGTAGTTTTTCTCTTAATTTTAAAGCCCATATTATTTTTGCCTAAATGAAAATACAATGAATCAAGTTTAAAATTTGAGTATTCGCCCTGCCCGGCCTCTGGGTTTTGAAGGCCATGGGAAAATTACGGGCAAGAAGCAAGCCTAAATTTCCCTTTAATAAACTGATTCGAGCCAACGGGCATGCAAATGAAATCAGGCGGACAGGGACCTATTAAAAAAAATCAAGAATTTTAAAATAAAAATTTCGGGGGTGGGGCAATTACACAATAAATCTTTAAACTTTTAAACCCCTTGATAGATATTCATTCAAGAATTTTAAATCCAAAAAAACATGGTAATATTTAAAAAAATAGAAGAATTAAAAATTTCGGGGGTGGGGCAATTACACAAAAAGTCTTTAAACTTTCAAACCCCTTGATAGATATTCATTCAAGAATTTTAAATCCAAAAAAGCATGTTAATATTTGAAGAAATAGAAGAATTAAAAATTTCGGGAGGGGGGGGCAATTACACAAAAAATATTTAAACTTTTAAATCTCTTGATAGATATTCATTCAAGAATTTTAAATCCAAAAAAGCATGTTAATATTTGAAATTGAAGAATTTTAAATCCAAAAAAGCATGTTAAGATTTGAAGAAACAGAAGAATTAAAAATTTCGGGGGGGGGGGGCAATTAGACAAAAAAATATTAAAACTTTTAAATCCCTTGATAGATATTCATTCAAGAATTTTAAATCCAAAAAAGCATGTTTTTATTTGAAGAAATAGAAGAATTAAAAATTTCGGGGGGGGGGGGGCAATTACACAAAAAATCTTTCAACTTTTAAATCCCTTGATAGATATTCATTCAAGAATTTTAAATCCAAAAAGCATGTTAATATTTGAAATTGAAGAATTTTAAATCCAAAAAAGCATGTTAAGATTTGAAGAAACAGAAGAATTAAAAATTTCGGGGGGGGGGGGGAATTACACAAAAAATATTTAAACTTTTAAATCCCTTGATAGAAAAAAAATTTTGTCGCTCCTAAAAGATTCAAGCTAATTCCATAAATTCGAAACCGATAATTCTAATTACGCGCCGTACTGGTGTTTTAAATATTAGTGTTGTGTGGGAAAAAAATAAAAGTGCGAGGTGGGCTGTGAGAAACCATGGCGGCATATCAGCAAGGGGGTGGGGCTAATGGACAGCAATTTTCAGCTGAAGCTCCCAACCAAGCTGAGGTATCTCAAATATTATATCAAGCACTACACACAGTAAATGAAGATTCCCAGAATGAAGAACTGGACATGGCAATAAATCTAAAAAGAAAATGGGCCGATGAAGAGGTGTCTCCTAGCAACCGCGAAATAATGTTTCGATATCATGAAGGAGGTGAACAAATGGTCCAAGAACAGGAAGAACATGAAGTGAATTCACAAAATACATACAATGACACGGCGGAAATAGGTATGTCTCAAAACTCTATTTATCAGTCAGATAATATATCTTCTCCTTCTCCGACATGTACAGCTCAAAGCAATTCCCAAGAAAATACTAATGATAATAAAATCCCTTATTATGTTAATTGTATAAAAAATGAATATTGTAATTTAAATCTGGGCCCATATATTGTTTATGTAGAAAATTTGCAAAAAAATGCGCGACTTCATCCTATGACAATAGGAAAACTCATTCGTAGTAACTGTTTTGATATTTACGAAAACATTAAATCTATTTATAAATTAAATAGGTATAGAATTAAAATTATTTTTAATAATCACCTCCATGCAAATAATCTAAAGGTAAAGGACTTCTGGAAAATAAATGAAATGGTATGTTATATCCCTAATTTTTGTGTTAACAAAAATGTGATAATTAGGGATGTTGATTATACGTTATCCGACGAGGATATTTTTAACTTTATAGAATCTCCCAGTAACAATTTAATAAAAGTCAGACGAATCCAAAAAGAGTTGAGAGTAAACTAGTGCCAACTCCCCTTGTGATTTTAACGTATAGAGGATATCCACCTAGTGAGGTAAAATTGCTAGGAGTTATTTGTAGAACGGAAACTTATATTCCTAAAATTGTGCAATGTGGAAGATGTTATTCTTATGGGCATTTTTCGGATAAGTGCAGGTTTAAACCGATCTGCCTCCGGTGTGGAAGTGAGCAGCACAGTCTTGGAAATTGCGATACAAATATTAAATGCCTGTATTGCAAAAGTCCCCATCTGCCCACGGATAGGAAAAATTGCAAAGAATATTTCCGACAAAGGCTAATCAAAACAACTATGATAAAAAATAATTTTAATTATATTGAAGCTGAGTCATATCTATTAAGTAAAGTGTCTTATTCAAATGTAGCGCAAACTCCCCAAATGGATTTTGAAAACTTCCCTCCACTGAGGGTAACAAATAACTCAAACTCAACAAGTGACTCTCTACCTTCCCCAGTGGGAGAGAAGGAAAAAAAACATTATACAATTACTTACACAAAAGCACCGAAAATTATTCCGGAGGAACCGCGGCAGTTTGAAAGGGTTGAAAATATATCAAACACTTTAAATATTCCTTCAGCCCCGGTTTTTAAAAATCCGGTATATAATGCTGATTGTAAAAGAGGAAATAGTTAATACAATTTGGTTTATATTAAATAAAATTAACGAAAATGATTTATTGGTAGAAAATAAAGCCCATCAAGAGATAATACAAAATTTCCTACAAAATATTATTACTAGATTTAGCCAACAATATCCACTTGGCTAATATTGCCTGATATGTGGAAAATTGATAAAGGCAAATAAAGACTAGAGTAAGAAAAATTAATTAATAACAAAATAAGAAATTTAAACAATTTAAGTAGTAAAGTAATAGTAAATAGAATAATATTAATTAAAAAAGAAAAACAAAAATAAAAATGGCAAATAATATAACAATCGACCCAAATTATCTAGCGAAATTTAATATTATGCAATGGAATTCTCGTAGTGTAAACTCTAATAAAGGGAGCTTAGAGGTCGCTTTAAAAGAATTAAATATAAGCGTGGCAGCGTTATCCGAGACATGGCTAAAACCGAATAT
>JAKCPI010018382.1:0-27522 GCA_023213315.1 Euborellia annulipes
TATCAATTAACTTCCGTAGAATACGTTAAAAATAAAACCAAAAGTTTCTGCCGAGGGCTTTTAAAAATATTTTAACAAGAAAGACAAAAAATTCACGAAAATGTCAGTCCACCATACTTAAAAATAAGTAAGTTACGTGACTCAGACAAGTGCGGCAACGTCACATAAAATAAAACACGTTTCACGCTTTCACTTACATTTTTTTCTTCGAATTGACGATATTTTTCTCGCAAATTCGCCCATTGTGTCTAAACTGATTTGCATTACTCATTGTATTATTATAAATAAAATACAATTGAACACTATACAGCAAGAACAACATAAACAGCTGTTAAATGCGATGTTGCCAGATCTATATTATGTGAACAAATATTTAAATCAAAAGTCATTTATTTATTATTTTATTAACTGATTCCAATGATAGGTCACGACTAAATTATAATAATGAATTTATTATACAGTCAAATTTTATAATTTTATTTAAAAAAAATTAGATTTTATTATGACTTACAGGGTACTGTCCGAATAACCTTAAGGGCCTGTTGATTCAGTTCTAATTAACTAGCAAATTTCAAGATGATCATTCTTACCTGTCGTTCTTCTTCTTCAACAAGATCTGTCTTATTGCCAACAATGACGATAGGAACTTGACGTCCAGCTTTTGCCTCGCGAATCTCCTCCGTAGTGAATAACAGCCTCAAATGATGTCATATCAGTGACATCGTAGACAAAAATGAAGGCATCAGCAGGCAATTGACAAGGCGCGCATAGCGGGAAATTCAAAAGGCACCTGACGTATCCAAAATATTCAAACTTAATCTTGGCACGCCAGGCGGAGTAGCTGGTAGAGCAACATGGTGCATTGTTCAACTGTACGTCGATATTTTGCTGTGAATGTGCCATTTAAGAAACGTTCAATGATTGCCGATTTGCCAACACGCGCTGCACCAAGTACCACCACCTGTAAACAACAACAACAACAACAACATACATGACTTGTTTACTTTAAACAACAAACAAAGCTGGGGGAGGGAGAATTTAACTAGAGAATCTCTTCTTATTGCCCATGTGGTTAATTTACACTTGTTGTAATTGTGGCGGTGAAAGTACATAACAATAAAGAGAATTGCAACTTAGTTAACTTGACCACTTGCAGTTCAAAAACTCAATTGATTTAAAATTTCCATAGGCTCTGTGTATTTTAAATGTTGAATGCTTGAAATAAACTATGGTTAGGGTGAGGTGGATAGCTGAGTAGATCTTGTAGTAATTTTTTTTTTTTTTTTTTTTTTTTTTTTTTTTTTTTTTTTTTTTAAGAAAAGGCGGGCCCGAGCCAGGTCAGGGGGCGGAGTGGCCAGTCATATATTTCATTAGTCACCTTATACTGCCTAGTCAGGGTGGGGGGGGGGTGAGAAATCATCCCGAACCCCCCATCAAAAATTTCTGGCTACGCCTATGGAAGAAATAAAAGGCATTTGGATACCAAATGGCTTAAGTAAAAATGCCTGGACCCCAATACGTATAATAATCAATAACGGATATCGTTTAAAGTCTTAAATGGCCTAAGTTGCTGAAAAGACTGTGTGAATGAGTGTGTGAATGTGAGTGTGAATGAGAAAAAGTGTGAATGTTTTTTTAAAAGAGAAAAAAAAAAGAAAGAAAAGAGCGTCTGCAGCTAAGTTTATTTCGTTTATTTAGCGCTTCAAGCCGACGTTTCGGTCAGAGATACGACCATCATCAGGGATTAAGCGTGTCAACGAAATTCCTCCCATTCGACATTCTGAGGAATTTTGTTAGCACGCTTCAGCCCTGATGATGGTCGTATATCTGACGGAACGTCGGCTTGAAGCGCTAAGTAAACGAAAAAACTAAGCTGCAAAAGCTCTTTTCTTTCTTCCTTACTACAAAAACTATGGTTATTTTTCAAAATTTTAATCTCATATTTGGACATTTTATACGCAATAGAGAATCCTAAATAAATACAAAATTTCATAAGAATTGGAAAATTTTTTTTTAAATGTGTAATAAGCTAAGGGGATCCCCTTTTGAATTGAAATAAACATGCAAATCCCCATATGGGGATTTAACATTGGCTCTATGAATTTGAAAAATCTGAAATACGTACATCAGTAAAGTGTACTTCAAACAATTTTCACGAAAAATTGTACTGATATACTTTTAAAGGGCATCTAAAAAATAGTTGATTTATGAATTTTAATCAAAATAGCGAAAATTTTGAGAAAATCAAAAAACCTGAAAAAGTGCATCAGTAAAGTACTAGTACTTTTTTGTTAAAAAGCTTATTTCAAATGTCCGGGAAGATGCCTAAATTGAATATAAAATTTCAACCTCGTAGCTCATTTTCTTCAAGTTTAAAAACGTCCACATAGACACATATATATTTTTAAATGCTTTTATTTAACTTACTCTTTCAAGGTCACCAACTTTTAGTCTTTGCTTAAGCACTTCCCGATGAGCTAGAAGTATGAAATTTCATATTTTAGGGTTATTTTTAGTGACGAAAATTGTATGACCATTTTTATCAAAATAGGCCAAACTAATGTGGCACTTTATTTGAAGTCTCACGCTTCCTCCTTTTTTTTTTTAATACTGTATCTATATTAAATAAAAAGACTAAAAAGTTTAAAATAAAAATATAATAAAAAAACTTAAGAAAAAAAAATGGTTTTATTTAAATAAAAAGAGAGAAATAATTTAATATAGATCATATGATGTGACACCTGTTAATATATTATTTCAAATTGTCTGTAGTTCTTTTCAGGTGCTAGCAGGATGGAGTGCTGGAGAGAAAATTGAAGAATTATTTCTCAATTCATTTGCAGAGACTTTTATTGCGGGCTAACGAGGATGCATCCTTAATCGTTTCGGCCACAGATGGCCTTCTTCAGAACTCTTGTCTCTTCATCAGTCGATGTGTACATATAATAACTGTTACATTAATAATAATAATAATATAACAGGGCCGAATTTAATTTAATTCAATTGTTCTTGTTAAAATTGTTTAATAAAATATTTATGAATTAATAAAAGCGTGGAGCGCTTTGAAGGGATTCCGAGGCTATAGACAATTCCTTAAACTATCAATGAGCGCCCCACGCTTTTATTTTAAGTCATAAATATTCAACAATTTTAACAAGAACAATTAAAATAAATTATTTCTCTCTTTTTAGTTCAATTTAAATAAAAGCATTTTTTTTAAATTATATTATGCGCAAAATTTCAAAATATGATCAATTTTATTAAAACGATTTCAGCCAAAGGTGTCGGGAAATATATAATCAAATTGACACACCCTTCAATTTGTTAGAAAAAAAAAAAAAAAATTCCCAATATTAATAGAAAAGAGGAAAAAAAAAAAGCACGCAATCAGTGTGAATGAGTGACATGTCACATGTCATGCCCAGATTCTTTTTCTTAACGCTTTCTTTGACTACGCAACCGAATGCAGGACATCCGGGAAAGTCGACGAAGAAAAAGAAGAAGAAAATTGCTTTTTTAGGACTCATGTATGCATTGCCAGTCAAAGAAGGTTTGTTCTTTTATCACTAGCCGAACCAAATTTTTTTTATCTAACAAGAAAGAACGATTTATTTATTATAATTAAATTTCTAAATAATTATTAACAACAACAACAACAAACTTTGTCTGAAAGTTCGACATTAAGTTAATCATGGGGTGTACTTTTTCAGATAACTCGTTTCAGATAGTTAATATAAATATTCCATATCTGGCTTATTAAGAAATTTCCAAATAACTGGATTGTACGAGTTTTTATAAGAATCAATTTTCAAGAGGAAGTTTACTGGCAGTTTCTTATGTTGGATAAGGTAAAATTTAATTAAAACAAAATGTTTGTTTGTTGAGATATAATTGCGACTGTTTTTCTGCAGATAATTTTACAGTTTAGGAGATTATTTGCAGAAAAACAGTCGAAATATATCTCAACAATCAAACATTTTGTTTTAATCAAATTTTACCTTATCCAACATAAGAAACTGCGAGTAAACTTCCCTTGAAATTGATTTAGGATTTAATTATAATCAAATTTTTTTAATATCTGAGTTTTTTTCATTTTGACAGGTTTATGAATTATGGCATCTTCAACATCTTGAATCCATCTATAATCCTGATTAAATATTCATTTAATTTGTATAAATTTTATGCATTTTCCTAAGACCATTATGTATTGTTCTGTGAAGATAGCTCTGAGGATGGCCCTAAACAGGACCGAAATGTCAGCACTAAGGGTATAATAAAAGAGAATATAATTAGCTCTCTCTCTTTTATTCTCCTTCTACTACGTACATCAATTAACCAGCTATATAAAAAACTTCCGATACTAAGGGGAATAGGTTAAAAAAGTCGCTCTTCTATAGGTATTATCATGGTCGATCCTCCTCCGAATTTAAAATAATCGAATTGCCTGGCGTCCGAATCCACTCTACTTGGCTTTTAGATTATCAATATTGCCAATTCTCAATATCTCTATAATAGAACTTGTCTTCTTCTGATTCCATAATCTTCTCCATATATTTTTTACAAAATTTACAATTTTCTTCAACTAAAATATAATCCCAGAACAATTAGTTGAGCTTCGTCTTATTTTTAGTATTTATTTTATCCCAAGTTCTTCCTGGTTTTATATAACCATTAATCTTCTGACTTTTGGATTTTATGAAGTATCGTTCCTCCTCAGCCACTCAGCCCACAATATTTTTCAGATCCCAAATTACCCGGTTGCTCCTTCTCAGCCACCCGGGCAGTTCCTCGGTAACCAGTCAAATCAATCCTAATTTTTAAGGCACTTAGGGCACCTCAAATTGAACCTGTGATGTGATATCTTCTCCCACTTTCTTACCTTAAGAGTAAACTTCGGCAAAATTGAATTATTTGCAGCTGGACTCGAACCCGAGTTGTGTTGACACTTCAGATCCGTAATCCACAGCTTAGCCGGCATGACTCCATGTATCCATTCTTTAAAAAATCTATTTTTACCAAAATTTACAATTTTCTACAAATCTAATCCCAGAACCACCAGTTGAGTCTTCGTCTTATTTTTAGTATTTATTTTATCCCAAGTTCTTCCTGGTTTTATATGACCATTAATCTTCTGACTTTATGCATCCATTTGGATTTGGATTTTATGAGGTATTGCTCCTCCTCAGCCACTCAGCTCACAACCTTTTTCAGATACTCCTCAGCCACCTGGTAACCAGTCAGAGTAATCCTAATTTTTAAGGCACTTAGGCCACCTCAAATTGGATCCTTTGTGTCTGTGAGGTCTTCTCCCACTTTCCTACCCTAAGAGTAAACTTCGGGAATATTGAATTATTTGCGGCAAGCTGGACTCGAACCCGAGTTGTGTTCAAACTTCAGATCGGTAATCCACAGCTGGCATGCCGCATTCTTAAAAAAAAAACAACAACAGATTTTCTATTTTAAAACTTCTCACACCTCTGAATTATTTTCTACGTTTTGTGTTCTTTTTTACTGTCTTGTTCGTATTTCTTTTTCTTTAGCTCACCTTTTTTTTCTGACTGTTGATAAAATTATTATCCTCTTCATTTGATGATAACAAGTTTCAAAAAGTGAACCGATTTAAAATAAAAATAAAGCGTTTATTGTAAGAGTAATCTCATTCATTGTTGTTGTTGTTGTTGATACACTTATTGTCATCGTTATATAAAAAAAAAATATTTTTGTTTGAAAATGGCCATCGAGAGTGAGCGAGAAAGAGATTGTTGTTGTTGATTGAGTGAAAATAGCTTCAACCTGTTGGTCACCCTCAGATATAATGTATTTTTTGAATTCAATAGTGAAATAAAAAAAAAAACCGATTTATTGAATGAATTTTTTTTTAGAGGTTATATAATAAATAGGACGTAAATAAAACAAAATTTAAAATGTATGGTGTAATCAGGGTTGTTCCTGACCGACGTGCACTCCTTGCTGGCAAAAGAACAACTCCATGAAAAGTTTCCAAGTCCCTAAGTTCCAGACAGCCGGATTTTGTCTTTTATATAATAGTATACAGATATATTGTAGCCTATATATAGCACAAATAGATATTGAATTATAAATTACACTAGATGGATAAGAATGTAGAAAAAATTATTTGGAAATCAAATTTATAGTGACTAAATTACCCTGATGCCATATTTTAGTAGAAAATATATTAATACTATCACTTAATGATACCCTGGTGCAAACTATTAAAAGAAAATTTCTTCATATTCATTATGTTTGACGTGTTGTGGCCCTCCTCTCCATCCCTTACGAGCTCTCTCCATTTTCCTTAGGATCAGCTCAAAAAGATTCCCAAGGACTTTCTGACAGTCCACGTCAAGGAAGACAAGGAAAACCAAAGTCATTATAACTTTGATCTTGATGGACAGTTTTGGGTACATTCAAATCTTCCCTAATTTGTAACCCTGGTGGATTTTTCTAGAAATTTACTTTTCGCAGCCTCCGAATTTGGATATCGGCGAATTGAAGTAGTTGAATTCTTCCACTACCTGGCAGTTGCAGATTAGAAATGAGTACTCTATCTTCGGAAATATCCGGGTATGTGGTAACAGCGGTTTCCTGTTGTTATAAGGAAGGCTATATTCAGGTATCAATTAATTTAAGGTCAGAATAGAATAGAAAAGATTATGATGAACTCAAAATGATGCTAAAATAAAATATATTAGGCTGTTCAAAGTCGTAATTTTCAGTTATTAGTAAATTATAAACTTGACACGTACAAGGTGACAATTTTTGAACTAAATGAAATAAAAACTACTTTATTCAACATTTAAACATCACTACAGATACTCTCGTTCTTACCGGAGACTTCAAGTGACCACGTCTCCCAGCAAGTGCGCGAGATTCTGGAGACGGGCCTGCAGATGTACGTTCATGAGATTTAAATACGCCTGCCGCACGTTTAAAATCTTAAAGTCCTGGGGTTCCTAATTATCATTTTGAGGATCTCTCGTTCGAGCCTTCACATAGGTTGTGCAATCTGAGCTATTCTATCCACAGGTCCGGGATGATGGCTCAGCTTTTTACGGTCACTGCTGCGAGGGTTTGGAATGACCTAACCGTGGAGATTCAGGGGTGCACACATTTCTCAGCCTTCCGCTTCTTAACCTTTTCCCGCATTTTAGCCAGGCCGGGGATGGTTCACGGTAGTAATTGTTGTCCATCTCGTGATCTGAGCTTTGTTTGTCTGTTTTTCCTCCTAGAGAGATGAGAGCCGCTGCTGTCACGGTCATTTATCAGTCGTGCAAGTATCAACTACCGATTGTACTCCATGAGGGGCAAATAAGCCCTATGTACATGAATTATTGCAATATAATTTATAAAATAAAAGATATTCCCCACACAGCACGGAATATTGCAATCTTGCTCAATGTTGACAATATTGCGGCAACATTGATGCAATATTGCAGCTCAAACAGCAATATTGCTAGTTTGGAATATTGCCGCTGCAATGTTGCCAAGATTCGCAATGTTTCTGCAACATTGCTGCAATATTTTGTGCTGTTGGAGTCGGATTTTGATTCTTACATGTTCTGTATGCCTGCCATCATTGGTTATGATGTGACGCAGACGAAAAGAAAAATTCTGCATGATCCACTGAAGTGTCAGATCATCAGTCATTGACCTCCTGAATTTTCAGCCCTGGAATGATTTTGGGGTTATTTCTGTACACCTTGTCTTTAATATAGCCCCACAAAAATGAGTCACATATATTAGTTTCAAGAATATGGGGACATATGACGACAACAAGTTGCATGCACATGCACAATTCCCATAATACCCTGCGGCCAACCACGATGTTTGAACTTCATCACGAAGATTTTATTTGTTGTAAGGAAGAAAGAAAAGAGCGATTGCGGGATTAATCGGAATAATCGATTATTTTTCATAATCGATAATCGATTAATTTTTTCCACACTAGAACACCCCTAATTATCATCAGTATTTGTAAAATTTCTGAATAATTGAGGCAAATGATTAAGAAACGGTGAGAGCCAGGGTGTCCAGAGGGACGGAAGCCCGGCCAGGCGGCAGTTTCTGAATTTACTATGACGTCATCTTTCTCTGTCATCACTCAAACTCTAATATTATTATTAATCCGGCCCTAAACTTTCCATAATTCCTGTTTTCTTAATTGAAATTGAGAAGAAGAGATGATTAAACACGGATCTGTCTGTTATCTTTGTTTATTTTTTATTAACAATAAATACACTTGCTGCCTTTGCTTCTGTTAGAGAGATTTCATAGATATTCAATCTTCTCCCTCTCACTTTAATTCAAGTTTGTATTCGATAATACTCTATTTACTTTCTCGACACACACACTCACACAAGACGCTTCTTGTCACGAACTAAGTTATGCTCCTGTCTGATCAAACAAGTCCTAAGTAATATTATCGACGATGATGACGACGACGACCTAACATAAGCAAAGGATGCTTGTGGTTGGAGGTTTTTTTTTTTTTTTTTTTTTTTTATTGACTTTATTTTCATTTCTACCCTTTCATTTAAATGCATGGATGGGGATCAAAAAAAAAAAAAAAAAGAGAGAAAGGCGTTTAAAAAAATATTTACTCCTTTCAACAAACTAATAATATTTAAATTTCGTCTCAATCAATTTGTGTTTTTCCCTACTTTCTCTTATCCACACCAGATTTTTTTTTTTTTTTTGTAAAAATTTAACCTCAAAAGAGTAGGAGATTAATTAATAATTCAGTAATAGAAAAAAAAAGATCGTGGTTTAATTTAACGCTCTTTGATATTAATTTTTAATTATAATAATTATAAAAAAAAAAGAGTGATATCATAATTATTTATTCTCTTTGAACTCTGTGATGATTCTATCTCCATACACACACAAACGATCATTTAATTGCTTGAATTTATTTCGGTACATGAAATTTTCTAAATGATTGCTTTAATTATTAGATTATTTTCAATCAATATGGTCAAAAAAAAATTATTATTTTTTTTCTTCTCCACTCCCAAAAAGCAATAAATGGAAAGCATTCTTCATTGCATTGTTGTTTTTTCTTCACTACTCCCAAAAAGCAATAAATGGAAAGCATTCTTCATTGCATTGTTGTTTTTTCTTCTCTACTCCCAAAAAGCAATAAATGGAAAGCATTCTTCATTGCATTGTTGTTTTTTCTTCACTACTCCCAAAAAGAAATAAATGGAAAGCATTCTTCATTGCATTGTTGTTTTTTCTTCACTACTCCCAAAAAGCAATAAATGGAAAGCATTCTTCATTGCATTGTTGTTTTTTCTTCTCTACTCACAAAAAGCAATAAATGGAAAGCATTCTTCATTGCATTGTTGTTTTTTCTTCTCCACTCCCAAAAAGCAATTAATGGAAAGCATTCTTCATTGCATTGTTGTTTTTTCTTCTCTACTCCCAAAAAGCAATAAATGGAAAGCATTCTTCATTGCATTGTTGTTTTTTCTTCTCTACTCCCAAAAAGTAATAAATGGAAAGCATTCTTCATTGCCTTGTTGTTTTTTCTTCTCTACTCCCAAAAAGTAATAAATGGAAAGCATTCTTCATTGCATTGTTGTTTTTTCTTCTCTACTTCCAAAAAGCAATAAATGGAAAGCATTCTTCATTGCATTGTTGTTTTTTCTTCTCTACTTCCAAAAAGCAATAAATGGAAAGCATTCTTCAGTGCCTTGTTGTTTTTTTCTTCACTACTCCCAAAAAGCAATAAATGGAAAGCATTCTTCATTACATTGTTGTTTTTTCTTCACTACTCCCAAAAAGCAATAAATGGAAAGCATTCTTCATTGCATTGTTGTTTTTTCTTCACTACTACCAAAAAGAAATAAATGGAAACCATTCTTCATTGCATTGTTGTTTTTTCTTCACTACTCCCAAAAAGCAATAAATGGAAAGCATTCTTCATTGCATTGTTGTTTTTTCTTCACTACTACCAAAAAGAAATAAATGGAAACCATTCTTCATTGCATTGTTGTTTTTTCTTCACTACTCCCAAAAAGCAATAAATGGAAAGCATTCTTCATTGCATTGTTGTTTTTTCTTCACTACTCCCAAAAAGAAATAAATGGAAAGCATTCTTCATTGCATTGTTGTTTTTCTTCACTACTCCCAAAAAGCAATAAATGGAAAGCATTCTTCATTGCATTGTTGTTTTTTCTTCACTACTCCCAAAAAGCAATAATTGGAAAGCATTCTTCATTGCATTGTTGTTTTTTCTTCACTACTCTCAAAAAGAAATAAATGGAAAGCATTCTTCATTGCATTGTTCTTTTTTCTTCACTACTCCCAAAAAGAAATAAATGGAAAGCATTCTTCATTGCATTGTTGTTTTTTCTTCTCTACTTCCAAAAAGCAATAAATGGAAAGCATTCTTCATTGCATTGTTGTTTTTATTATTATTTTAATTAAATTTCAATCCAATTAAATTTAATTGTTAAATATAAATAAATTAAACTAATTAATAAATTTTTTAGATATAGGCAAAACAAGCAAGCAGATATTCAATATTTACGTTTAAAAATAATAAAAACAAAATAAAATTAAAATGGAAATATTGGATGCATCCGTAATACGTACGTGGGTTTAAAAGACGTGAGTAGAATAATTTATTATTTATTTTTTTTTTACATTTTAACCAAACAAGAGAGGACTTTTTTGACATCTTTCACTTTTGAATTTTATTAATATAAATCAAAATTGTCTGTCTTTTGCTTACCAGGTACAATTGTTTACCTGAGGAATATGAGAGCTTAAATGGCTGATAAACGTACCGGACACAAATTACCGCTTTTTTAATAATTGTATTTTAAAATAGTGATATTTCTAAAGGGGCCTGTACACGAGCAATATTTTTACGGCAATGTGTGCCCGGCTGGTATTTTCGTATACGAATCGGCAATATATCCATGATGCCGGCAATATGACCCGTATTGCTACTACGGGCCGGTAACGTTTTTTTTTTTTTTTTTTTTTTTTTTGATAGGCCTATCGCTGACGAGCGAAAACAAAGCAATATTGCCCAACATTTAGCTCCCTTTCCCGCTACTAAAGGCCCATATTTATAAATTTTACATCTTGAAATTTGAATGTACCTTTCTGTCGAAAACTAAATATATGACGACACAAAAAATCTGGTGCGACCACTCACACCAGATTTTTTATTATGTAACTTGGAGTGGCGTAAATATCAAAATTCTCCACGGACCTGCGTTTAGAAAAAGCTGATTTAAATACATTATTTGTATAATTTTTTTAATAATCCACTCAGGTGCAAAAAAAAAAAGGAATCTCTCCTACGCGTTATTTGGAATTTTTTTTTGACCAAAAGAAATTTCTAGAAAGGTTGGTTTATTTTTTTAATAAAAAAAAAACCTCGTAGATATTGTAAAAAAAAAAAATCCCAAGGGTTGGTAGCTCTGTCTCGCACTCATAAAATAAACAATCAGAGATAATTTCATTCTACTCCAAATCGTTTTTTGTTTTTTTTGTTTTTTTTTTTTTTTTTTTTTTTGTAAATAATCAAGAATAAACAACCCAAGTTGTTCATTATAATTTCAAATTTCAAAATCAATAACAAAATTGATATTAAATAAATATGTCTGTTTATTTATTTATTTATTATTAAAAAAAAAAATAAATAATTAAATATTCAAAAGTTTTTTTTTTCTTTTGGAATTTTAATTAAAATATTAATATTCTAAACTGAATTATTTTCTCAATTGACCGTTTTTTAATTTTTTTTTTTTTTTTTTTTTTTTTTATGTATATATAAAATATCAAGTCAACAACTCAACTGTATAAATCGAACGATGGATATGATCAAATCATGTTGATAATAATAATAATAATAATAGAGAAATAGAGAAGAGATAAGGGAACAAACATGTCGATATGACGGGGGAAAATTATTAATCATTTTATAAAAACAGAATTTAACAAAGAGAAATGAAATGATAGAGGTGGGGGAGATTTTTAATAGCGTTAAAATACCAAAATATATAAATGTTCTCTGTGTAGTGGAGTCAGGGCTTGCCGGACTCTCCCCCGGGGCGGGATAAAAAGTATAAACTTTAAATTCTCAATGAGAAAAAAAAATTAATTTTGTTTTCCATGATCAATTCTGAATTAGAGCTTAAAAAGTTTCAAAAGGTTTCGTCCCCCTGGACCTCCTTCCAGCTGACTCGGGCCTGCTGGCGGCGACCCTCGGGCTTGGTGTAGGTGGTAGCACGCCTGCCTTGTATACCAAGGGTCGGATCCCAGGCAGTCCGATGATTTTATTTAAGCCATTTGTTAGTTTTATAAATAAAATAATTAATAAGAATAAATAAAAAAAAATATTTTTATATAAATTTATATCTTCTTTTTTCTTTGCCGTTATTATTCCCGCGTTGCGGGGTCGGCGGAATTTTTTTTTTTTTTTTGCGACCGAAAGAAATAGAACAGGCCGGCCCGTCGCACGGTCTGACGCCTGTTGAAAATATAGAAGGAAGGGACTGACAAAAGAATAGAAGGACTGCCAGTTGGGTTGCTCGTGGTCGCCATCCACGTACCCACAAGATATGGGCCCCTGACCAATTTCATATACAGTACATTTATATATTTTAGCATAAAAAATTTTTGTTTTTGTATTTTTTATTATTTTATAAAATTGAGGGGGGAGGAAAGGGGAGGAATCATCCAATTAATTTTTTTTAAGCAAGGCGTCGTAACATAAAGTTTGGAAACCAATGCCCTAACTGATGCAACCGGACCTTAGAAGATTAAATAGATATTTTTTATTTTATAACAAAAGTCGCCTTACTTTTTGGACACAGTGGTATCAGGAACACAAAACGGGTACGGGCGAAATGTATCAGGTACTCGAGTACCAGAAAAAAAGAAAAAATTTCCGCGGGGCGGAAAAAATTTCCTCCACCTAAAAATAATTTAAACGTCATTGGGGAAAAATTTCCCGCAGGATGAAAAAAATTTAGTTGCGTCCAAAAAAAAAAAAAAAATTTCTCGAGTTCGGAAAAATGATTTCCATGGACAGGGAAAAAATTTTTTTCCGCAGGGTGAAAAAATATAGTTCTGCAAAAAGAAAAATTTTCACAGGGCGGAAAACTTTAGTTCCTTAAAAACAAAATTTTTTCCTCAGGGCGGCAAAAATTCCATGTCCCTAAAAAAAGGTAAACGGCAGGTGAAAAATTTTTCCGCAAGGCGGAAAAATTTGTATCGGGTAAAAAAGTATCAGGTACAAACGAGCACCTGATACATCAAAATCGAGTACCGACCCATCCCTACTAAATATGCCATTCAACCATTCGAGGAGTTTTTCTAACTCATTTATGACCGAAACGTCGACATGAAATGTTTTCTTTATTTTTTTTAAATCACGTCAAGGGAAAATAGCTTTTATTCAATGGATTGATTGATTGATCGATGTTTTGATTAAATTTATATAATATTTAAAGCAAAAGCAAAAAAATCAAAATAATAATAACATCATCATGCTTGAGAGATGGCCTTAATTCTAAATGACACTTTCCCAATGGAATTTATTCTTTTTTTTTTTTTTTTAATTAAATCAATAGAGAAGAGAAGAAAAACAAGTTGTGTGTAAACATTCCCTCTTGAACTTTGCATAGTTTCGCTCTTGTTTGTTTTAATATTAATAACTAATCGCATTTGCCTGCTCTTCTATATTATAGAAAATTATTTAAAAAAATAAATCCCTCTATTTATGGTGTTAAAAGTCCTTTTTTTAAATTTCAAGAGAGATGGATCGTTTACGTAATTTTCTCACCTGGCTGAACGTTAATTATTTTTTAATTAGTGATTAGAAAGTTTTTTTTTTTTTTTGTTAGCTCTTAAAAACCACCGAAATTTGTTGGCTCTGTGAATACTTTTGGGTGGCCGAGAGGGAAGGGCTTTCAATTATGCAAAAAATTTATTGATTAAAGTTTTGAGACAAAACAAACTTTGAAATTTATTTGTTTTTTACTAAAGTAACGTTTACGGCTATCTATCTATCTCTTCGGGGATTGTAGGAATTCTCTATACCGCGGTGTGCTTGAAAGTTGAGTGATGCTGTTGTCACACATGATTTTTTTCCCATGCGTCCTTAAAGGGAGGGCAGGAGGCTGTATTGAATCTTGAGTCTGAAACTACTGAGACATTTTAAAGTTTTTGGAACGTAGTTTGAAATGGGAGAAACTGTAACGTAACAAAAATGCGTTCCCATCGCCCGAGCGACGGCGGAGGAAGGCGAGATTAGCCGATGCCTTGGCGAGGCCACCCCCATCTCCTTCTCTTTATTTCCTTCGATCTACCGTAGGCCGAAGGCGAGCAAGTGGTTCCAGCCTGCGAAGCTCCCTGGCTTTCCGTCTATTTAAATAATATTCATATTAAATTATATTCTTAGTTGAAGAAAAGACGTGAGGAACCTCGTTCCTGCCGGGGGTCCCACGGCCCCACACCTTTGCTTTTTTTAAAATATTTTTATTTAAATTCTTGAGCATTTTGCATAATAGAAAGCTTTTTTTTTGAATTACAATTAATTAAAAAATTATTTTTTATATTTAGCCCCATAGAAAATGCAAAAAAACGTTCTATTATAAAAATTTTAATTTTTATGTAAAAATCATTAATATCCAATCTATAATAATTAAATAAAGTCCTGACGAAGTCAAAAATAAATTTCCTATTTATTTAAAAATTATCCGCCAAATAGTTCAGCATTCTTGCAAAAGATGGCAGGCTAGTCTAACAGCCGGCATTATCAGATCACTTATTAGCCTATTTTTATATATTTTTATACTGTTTTAAATGATATATAATAATATTTATAAACTACTCATTATTAAAAGATCAACGAAAATCAAACAAATACATGAGATTAAATATAGCCCTAGCATCCTGCCATCTGTTGGCAAATTTTCATAATAGTTGGGCATTTGGCTAACATTTTTAAGACCCCTAACGCTATCTTATCGGCAAAAACATGCGAACAGCTTTGGCTCCTGTAGCTCCTTAACAAAAAATTCCCGTATTTTTAATGCAAGAGGCTTGAAGGAAAAAAATCACCTTTCTTTAATCAAATAGCACAATTTTCCAGACAAGATTTACAAATCTGACTTTTTAAATAAATTTCTACACCATCTGATCTTTCTTTAAAGTCTAGACAGATAGGAATTATTTGAAAAATTGCAGCACATGATTGGAAGGAGTTGAAGGAGCTCATCGATGGCGGCTAAAAAAAACGTTATTTACGTGTCTTTCTGCCATTAACTCTTTTCTTAACTTTTCAGACATATAAAAAATAACGAATCTTTGTCCTTTAGTTTTTTTATTTAATTTATAACATAGTTTTATTACACAAAAGTTTTAATTTATGTACCAAACTCGTTAATGGTCTCTCTCTCTTTGAGTAGCATATCAATTTTACTGGATTGATATTTTGACATCAGTCCTGTGGGACGGAGGTGGGGGGGAGGGGGTCAAATTAGTTGTAAATTTTATATTTTAGACGACCTTGTCACTCACTCACTTTCAATTTTAACTTGTGAATTACTCAAAAGACCTAAAACTTTCCCTTTAATCTAAATTTAAATAAAAAAAAAAAAAAAATAATAAAATAAAACTTGTACCAAGTGACGTCAGCGAAATTGCATTCTCTCTGAGAGACCCTCTATCTCTAGGTTTAGCGTTTGGCCCCCTGAACCCCTCTCCAGCTGGCTGCGGCGGACCCTCAGCTTTTCTTAATCAAGTGCCGCAATTTTTCAGTCAACTAAATTAATAATAAAAATAAATATCTGACTTTTTAAAGATTTCTTGAGAAAAATCTATATATACAGTGCCGGAGTGCCCGTCTGTCTGTCCGTCTTGATCTAATCCGAGACCCATCTCTGATCTCTTTAAGGGGCGAGTATACCGTTATTAGTCGATTCAGAAACTGCTTACTCTAGGCGGCAAGAGATGGCGTTAGTTGTACCCATAGGGAAATAAGCGTTTTATTCCATTTCATTTGAAAGGTTCCAAATAATTAATTGAAGGCGAAAAATTAATTATTCTTTGTCACAATGATTACTAATTTAATTATCTATAAATATATCTAATCCGAGTATTTTTCCTGGACTCTCCAAAATGCCCTCTATAAGACTGCAAACTGGAAGTTAATCAAACGGAGCGTGAACAGACGGACACTCCGATATCACAGGCGCCTATATATAAATATTTTGTTGAATTCGTCATTTAATAAGAAAATAACACCACGATTTTTATGATTAATTTGAATATAATAAATAAACGGAGATCCCGATAGGAATTTTTTTGATTGATGCAGGAGTGATGTATGCACAAATATGTGCGATTTTTTTTCTTATTTATGGGCAGAGAAATAACCAAAAATTTTGAGTGATGACAGATGGCAGCTGTCAAATTGACATATTATTAACTACGGTATATCGGCTCGAATATATTTTACTTAAATTTTTTAGTTAAATATTTTTCGAGATCTATATATTTGAATAAGATAATAGTATTCAAAATACCTCTATTCGGACTAAACAAGGCCTCACCAATAAAAAACACTCACAGTCTCGTTAAATTAAATTTTTTATTTCAAAAAACATGGATGAAATTTTTTTGAAATACAGTAGTGCACTGTACTAATTTTTTTCAAATTTTTTTATTTTTAAAATAAAATAAATGAAAAATAAAGAAATATTAATTTTTCAAAGTTATTTATTTAATTTGTGCTCTGCATGGCGAGACTCCATACTATTAAATTGGATTCATTTATAAAGAGTTGTAGATCTATTTTATTTCTGATTCTGATAGTTTTTCCAAGCCCACTTGACTTTAAAAATATTTAGCAATGACAGGCAAAAACCCTAATATCATTGTGGACCTTTGTATTCCTGGTTTTTACTTTCTATTTACCAATGGCAAAAAGGAAAGGCGAGGGTCCGCCGAGAACGGGCCGGAGCCAAAAAAAGCTCTAAAACCACTTCTAAAAGAAGGCGTAAAGTCACAAAAGAAGAAGTTAAGTCATAAAAGAAGACGTTAAGTCCTAAAAAACTACGGGGTTCTGGGGGGCGAAGCCCCCAGCTAGCTTTCAAGTGTGGGCGAAGCGTAGCACAGCGAAGCGTAGCGAGCGCTTGTAAGCTAGTTTGAAAATAATTAATAAACGGAGATCCCGTTAGGAATTTCAAAAAAAAAAAAAAAAAAAATAATTACAATATTTAAATTAATCATAAAAATTGTGGTGTTATTCTCTTATATTATTAAATGGAGAATTCGACAAAATATTTATATGGGCCTGGTACGCATGGTAACTGTTCCAGTGTTTGATCGTTCTAAGTAGAGGTCAGTAATGTACGAAAAGCAGCAGGGCTTATAGTAATTCGCAGTATTATATACAAGAAAAAACAAACGAACAGCGCGTTGGTGGATGAAAGAGTTGTGAGCACAGTGATGATTTTGTTCTTCAATACTGGCACAAGAACTCCTATTTAACAAATAATTTCTCTCCAAGCATCTTCTCTGATTGATTTATTGTGACACGAAGAACTCTTGCTATTCCACAGCAGTTCTTTTGTATTAATTTACGGCAACTTTGGATATCCAAGTAATGTAGTGTGTTCGTTAATGATTTAAATATCATTTAAATAGCATGAGTTTAAATGCATAACTACTTGTTCAATAATTACAATAGGGGGGTTCGCTGGTGTAGTGAGCTAGGGTGTCGGCTTCTACAAAGAAGAACACTGTTGGATATTTGGAACGCGTTCCGCGGAACGCGCTCACGATGCGGTGGTTCATGGCAGGCGCGCCAGGAGCTCATAATGGATACACGGCTTTATACTGTCCCGAGGAAGAGCATGACCAGCGCTCGAAACGTTGTTTTTTATTTGCCTTGGCTGCTCTTGTACTTCATAGAATATTTTACATCTTCAATTCTAATTTATTGGTGGTTAAAATTAAATTTAGATGTCGGCACGGTGTAACCAGCACGGTACATAACTTTCATTTACCGACGTTTGTGTGCTGTGCGACCAGTCACACCATGTTTTCTCTCTCTCATTTTACTGATCTTCATGACGTTCCATTCTGAATTTCAACTCAACAATTTTTTTTTAATTTTTGATAATATAAGAATTATATGTGACATGGTTTAATGTAAAAAGGATTAAAAAAAAAAAAAAAGTTTCAAGCCTTAATTGTTCTTGTCACTGATAATTTTAATTATGAAAATGCAAAGAATAGAAAAAAAAAGCGAGAGAGATAACAGTAGTAGCGTTTTATACAAGAGATAATAATAATAATAATGCAAGAGTTAAAGCCATCCTTGTCTTTCTCTATTAAAATTCATCTAGTAAAAAAATAAAAAGGAGAATTTGCACCGTTAGAACAGCCATCAATACTTTTATTACTTTCTCTTACCCTATATATAGAGAGAGAAAGTATTGTTATACCATGTATAATTTAATAACAAAACTCACTCAAAAAATATTTTGCTAGCATCTCGCGTTTATTCAATTAGGATAAATTAAAACTAAAAGAAAAATCTGGTGTGACTGCTCGCACAGCACATAACTTTCTCTTACCTCCGATAATCGAAAGTTGTGTTCTGTGCTTGTCACACCAGATTTTTTGTGTCGACATGTATTTAGTTTCCGACAGTAGGGTACAATTGAATTCAAGATGTAAAATTTATAAGTATGGCAAAATGTTTATATTTTGTTACCATGGCAACCATTTCTCCTATCTTTTCTATGGAGTACAAGAGTAAAGTGGTCTTCAGAAGATTTCAATGGTAAAATGAGAATATACTTTTTAAAGAGTATCTAAAAAATAATTGATTTTTGAATTTTAATCAAAATCGTTGGACCGAATTTTGAGAAAAAGGGAAAAAAAGGTGCATCAGTAAAGTACTAGTACTCTTTGGCCGATTTTTTTCAAAATCATCGTGTCACGTGCCAGGGGGGTGCCTAAATTAAATATAAAATTTCAACCTCCTAGATCAATTCCTTCGCGTTTTAAATTGAACACAGACAGACAGACAGACCATGTCGCGAAAACCACTTTTTTGAACTCAGGGGACCTCAAAACGTGTATATCCGTCAAAATCTTGACATAGGATTTTTGACATGAATTCAATCTATATATTAACATATATAGAGGTAAGAGAAAATAACAATATTCTCTCTTTTAAAAAATATTTTAATGAATATTTAATTAATAAAGATTTTAAAAAATCTGGTGTGACTGGCGCACAGCACACAACTTTCTCTTACCTTCGGTAATCGAAAGTTGTGAACTGTGCTTGTCACACCAGATTTTTCGTGTCGACACGCATTTAGTTCCCGGCAGTAGGGAATATTTGAATTCAGATGTAAAATTTATAAGTATGGGAAAATATTTATATTTTGTTACCATGGCAACCATTTCTCCTATCTTCTCTATGAAGCACAAGAGTAAAGTGTGCTTCAAACAATTTTGAGGGCAAAACGAGAATATACATTTGAAAGAGCATCTAAAAAATAATTGATTTTTGAATTTTAATCAAAATCGTTAGAGCGAATTTTGAGAAAATCGAAAAAAACTGAAAAAGTACATCAGTAAAGTACTAGTACTCTTTGGCCGATTTTGATTAAAAGCTTATTTTTCCGGTCCCGGGGGGTGTTTAACTTAAATATAAAATTTCAACCTCGTAGCTCAATTCCTTCATGCTTAAAATTGAACACACACACACACACACACAGACACACACACACACAGACAGACCATGTCGCAAAAACCACTTTTTTGGATTCAGGGGACCTCAAAACGTGAAGATCCATCAAAATCTCGACATCGAATTTTTGACATGAATCCAATACTTTCTCTCTATATATATATTACATATATACATAGGTAAGAGAAAGTAAAAAATGAGCAGCACCATACTCCTATTTATCTCGCAGCATCTGGACCATTTCCCATAAATTATGCATGTCAATAATTCGATATAACAGAGAGAGAGAGAGAGAGAGAGAGAGAGAGAGAGTGGTCTCCAATCCGATATTAAACCTTTAGAGTGTGCTGTATGAAGCGGTTCAAACATCAATTAGGAGGTCAGTTCACTCAGCCCGCATCTACCCTGAGGGGATATTAAGAGGAATGGAACATAAATCTTCCAATCCAATTTGACAGATTGACTCAACATTTAAAATTCTATATCTACTGTACAAAGTTAAAAGCAAATGAAAAATATATAGTCAATAGATTGAGAGAAAGTAAAAAATCTGATGTTGCCATATTTTACTTCATTTCTTGTGGATTGAAAACATTTTATTGAAGAGATAATTTTTTTTGTTAACGTTTCGACACCCATCTTCAGGACAAAAAAAAAATGGAAACTTATCCAGCTGATTGTAGTGCATCTTGACAATACGTCTTTTGAGGCTAATTAATTTGGAAAGCTGAAAAATTTGTCTTTTATCTTTGGACGCTTCAAATACATATTATTTATTCGGAAATGTTTTAAAATCAGCAAAAGAATATCTTGATGTTTTATGGCTGCGGAGATTTACTCAGGGAATGCAGGGATTTCGCAGCCAGGAGTTTAAATTAAAAAATATTTTATTTAATTTCTGTTTACCGACGTTTCGGTTGCAAAACACGACCTTCATCAATATTGTCATTTATTCATGTCAATTATATAGTATAATTGACAATATTCGCCCTGATGAAGGTCGTGATTGGCGACCGAAACTTCGGCAAATAGAAGTTAAATAAAAGATTTTTTTAATTTAATCTCCTGGCTGCAAAGTCCCTGCGAATCCTGACTACAAAACAATAGTTTATTTAACAAGAATGTAGGTCTTTTGTTGTTGAAGCCAAGCAACCCAGAATCTCCAACCTTTCCTGGGCATTGGTTTGCTATCCATTGCAGCAAGCCACCGGACCATGTCAATGTCAATGTATAGCACACCGATGCCATGGAAATGCTGGAGATCCTGGGTTCGATTCCCGGGCGAGCAAATGTTTTGTTTTTTTTCTTGTAACAATTGAATTTTTAAACTGACACTAGAGGTGTTACAGCATTTTTGTTCTATGATAATATATAGATTTTTCTGAAAGTATATGTTCTCCCGATTAAAACGATATGTCACACTTGTATCTTTGTATAATAATTTATATCAAGTTGCACTTGGAGCAGCATATCGCTAATTGGCAATTAAAATTTATTTTTAAACTAATAAATGCGAGATTTAAATATATTAATTAAAATAATTTTTAGCCAACAATTTTGATTTAATAAAGGATCATTCTTAAATCCCACAATTAATTGCAGAGTGACTATTTCTGTTTGTCCAATTGCCCGTTTGAATTTCAAAATAAAATTTTCTACTCTTGTTATGTAGAGTCTAGAAAAAAGACTCGCAGCATTCAGAAAGCCTTAAAAATTCGTGAAAATCCCGAATTTTACCCATTAGAAAGCATTTTTCCTTATTAAAGCCAAATAATAAAATCTCTCAAATTAAAAATTATAAAAATGCTTATATAATTAAATTTTCTTTAATTTTTTCTTTGATATAGAGATCGGTATTTTTCTAAATGCAAATAATGGCAAACAAAAATTCCCCTTTAATAAAGATGTGTAATTTAATCCATTTAATATAAAAAGCTTTTTTAGTATTTATATCGTTGTTAACTTTAAACTCCCTAAATTCAAATTAAGTTAAACAATTGAAACTTTGATGTTGTGGAGCCTACGCTCTCTCTCTCTCTTAATACTAATTTCATTAATAAGCTCGCTAAAAGAGAAAGAGCTGAGTGAAGGAATGTATTTCCTTCCCACACACTTTTTGTGGGGGGATTAGAATCATTATTTTATGAAAAACGAAAAAATAATAATAAAAATCTGACGAAATGTCACAGCAGCCCTAGAGAGATCCTATATTTCAATCCAGTGCTTTGTTTACAGTAAATAAATATTTTTAATTGACGAAAAAAATCCAGCACACCCAGGATTTGAACAGGGATCTTCTTTGTAGAAAGCTGACACCCTAACCCGTTACACCAGCGAGCTCCCTATTTATATTACAAAGAAAATTCAAATTTATATAAAAAATTTTATTATTTTTGAAATAAAATCCAATGCCATCCTATGGGAAATTTCAGGAATTTTTTGAGCCTCCCCATTTGGATATTTTGAGATCCTAAAATCTTCATAATGTCCTCTAAAAATAAAACCAAAATTCTCTTTTCTCATTTTTTCTTCAAAATTGTTTGACTCCTTCTTTACTTCATAATAAACATGATATCAAAGTATAAATATTTTCTCATGTTTATAAATTTTACATCTTGTATTCAAATGTACAGTACTGTCGGAAACTATATATATCGTCACAAAAAAACTGCTGTGCGACCAATCACAGCAGATTTTTTAGTTAAAGAAGATTTGAGTTAATGTAATTATATGTGATTACCTTGTGGCGTACATGGACAGTGGTGCCTGTAGCCGATGTGACAGCCGCCGCCTCCGGGGGCTCCGGCCTGCAAGCAAAGAAAAAGAGCGAGGGATTTAGTTTAGGTCCCGGGCGACCGACCGACCGACCGACAGACACACAACCCCTTCGAGAGCCCCTTTTGCCAGGGTGCAACCCGGAAGCTCTTCTATCTCGCTCTCTCTAGAACGGGATGTCCCATCCACTCACTCACACACACGCAAAAGACTAAAAATTTACTTTGAATTTATTGTCGTCATCATAAAAGAAAGAAAAAGGAGAGATAGTAGCCAACTATGAGCTATATATTTAGATACTAATTCATATTCATTTTTTTGTTTGTTTTTTAATCTAATATAAATAAAATCTTCTAGATAACTTCTTTTTGTTTATGTATTCTTCTAACCCGTTAGGGGAAATTTACTACAATATCTTTAGAAACAGTCTTCTAATACGTCATAGAAAAAGTTATGAAATTTCTTTTTAAATTGAAACTTTTATTTGATGGCCTCAAATTTTTTCGCTCTTCTATCAGCATGTTGCGTTACAAGCCGTGACGCTACAAGCCTTGACGTCACAAGACGTGACGACAAAAATAGAGAAAGTTGTAATTTAATATATATGACGAATTATAAAAAAATAATTGTGAGATTTAATTATTCAATTTTTAAATTGATAAAATATAATTTTTAAAATAATTTAAATTCATTCATTTACTAAATAAATATTGTTCTCAGTTTTTAACATGCGTCTATTGATTTCCCATTTTCCAATTATTAAGTTAAGATTAAAAACGCGATTTTAATACCCTTAATTGAATAATTTTCTGAAAATTTTCACTTAAATGCCTACGGTACGAAAAAAAAGTTTCACTTGCATCGTGGTTTCATAAAACCACACAATGATTTTTTTTTTGTTGAATCAATCATTACTGGCAACCAGGAATGAGCAAAATCATTTAAAAAAGATGAAAAAAAAAAAAATTAATATATCTACAACATCAAATCATCTACAGATATTTTGGTACAGAACAGGAATACAGGTTTTATATCTATAAATATATATAATTTATATGAATTAATAGGTAGAGGTTGTGTCTTTTTTTCTTCTTTCAAATTTAAAGCCCTCTCTTTTTCTCACCCCTGCATTTTGGTCTCTTATTTATTAACACTTGAACTAACAATTCAAGAGTGTCCGTTGTTGGTTGCTTTATTTATTGGATGGCTTTTATTAATTCTCTCTCACCTGGCCTCGGATTTTAGCGATGGCTGGAGGCTGAACCGGCGCCTGAATTGAGGGCGGCCCTTCATGGTGGACCAGGGAGCGGTGACGTCATCGCTTCCTGTAACCGCAAAACAAACCAAAAGGGACATTAATTTATCAGTATGGAAAACATTAGGAAGAAGGGTTAAAAAAAAATAAATAAATAACACGGAGGGAGAGTTCTTAATTGGCAAAACATTTCCGCCTATTTTTTTGATTTTTTGTGTCGAGATATATATTTAGTTTCCGCCGATTTATTAGAATTCAAGATGTACAATTTATAAACATGGGAGAATATTTATATTTGGTTACCATGACAACCATTTGTCCTATCTTTCCTATGAAATACAAGAGTAAAGTGTGCTTCAAACAATTTTAAGGGTAAAATGAGAATATACATTTTAAAGAGCATCTAAAAAATAATTGATTTATGATTATTTTAATCAATATCGTTGGAGTATATTTTGAGAAAATCGAAAAAAGTGCATCAGTAAAGTACTAGTATTCTTAGGCCAATTTTCTCCTTTTTTTTTTTAACTATTTTCTTCTGGCTACATGTGACCACTGGTCTTCGGACCTTATGCACTCATTCCAAAAAAAAAATAAATAAATAAAATAAATAAATATGCATTCTGTGTAAGAATTTTGTTTTTCTAAATCAGAAACATATGCGTTAATAATTTATAAAAAAAAAAAAAAACACGTAAAACTTCAAAAGAGCCCTTACTCAAGGATTTAGATAGTTAAATAATGCTCGTCTTCTTAAAGCCCACTTGTTATAAACTTGATTAAATAATGAAGAAAAAAAAGAGACAAGTTATTTTGATATATAAACACAATTTTTAAGCAAAGGATAGACGAACGACTTGAACAAAATGGGCTCTAGAGAGAGAGAGAAGAAGAAAAAGCTATAAAACAAAAACAAGAGAGAGAAAGAAGGAAAAACGGGGGGGGGGGGGGAGCATTAGACGTTAGACTGACATCTTATCTGTTGCCAGTTAATGAATGAACCAACAGAAAGAAAGAGAAGGTTCAAAAAAAAAAAATAATAATAATTTAATGATGATGGAGGGAATGAAATATGAACCTAAAAGAATATAGAAATAGAAATTTCCTAATTGTGGGATTTAACTGGAGCGAAGGTGTTACGCATGTTTTTCCCTATAAGATGGCGTTGTGTGTCATAAAAAGTATGCCCAAAAAATCAAGTAATTCAAAAATTTGCCAAGAGATGTCAGAATGGTAGCTAATAATATTTAATGCATTTGGTTGATTTTCCTATTGATCTTTTAACAATAGGCTAAATACTTTATAAATGTTATATATTATGTATCTTTTATAAAAGCATAAAAATATATAAATATAGGCCAGATATAGGCAATTAGGGGATCGGCTGTTAGTCTAGCCTGCCATCTATTGCAAGAATGCTGAACTAATTTAACAGTTAATTTTTAAATAAATCATCTAAGCTTATTTTAAAAATTTCTTAATTAATATGTGATTAATAATAACAATAAATTCATTTTTAAATTTAAAAAAAAATTAAAGATTATTGGGACTGATTGTTTTTTTTTGTATTTGCCTGATAACAAAATAATTATTTACGAAGTCATGCCCAAGGGGCTGGGGGTTTTGGGTGGGGGGCCTCCTTTTTTCCCCGAACATCTGGGGGGGGGCCCCCGGGCGGCATAATTTTATTTAAGGCATTTGGATACCAAATGACTTAAATAAAAATGCCTGGCCCCCCTTATTTTATTATTTAAAATTAATTATTTTGAAAAAATTTATAAGGGCTCTTGTTTGCGGAAAAGAGTGGGGGGGTGGGTGGGGATGTGGGTGTGGGAGAAAAAGAGGGGGGAATAAAAAAAAAAAAAAAAAAAAAATAAGTCATTAAAACAATTATAGCTCGATGTCCCAATAATCTCTTATGAATTTAATTCATTTAAAAAAAAACCGCATTGAAAAATTCTTTATAATAGTCTAGTTTTTTTTAAAGTACGTTTAGACGTCGCCCCTGAACCCCCTTAAAATTGAATTTTAATTTTGATATGGCCAATTAGCGATATGCTGCTCCAAGTGCAACTTGAAATAAATTATTAAACAAAGATACACGTGTGACATATCGTTTTAATTGGAAGAACGTCTATTTTTAGAAAATTTATTTAAATATTGTATAATTTGCAATGATGATTAAATATAATAATCTTAATCTTGTATTCTAACAATTAATCGTTTTGAGGAAGGAAGATTTGCGACCGAAACTTTGACAGTCAACAATTAAATGAAAGTTTTTATATAATTCCTTGGCTGCAAAGTTTCCTATACCCAATCAAATAGTAAATTAATTTTCTAAAAGATTTTTAAAGAATGTATTCAGCATATTGTGTGAAGGTTACTCACTGTTTGTTTCTTCAATGATTTTCTTCTTGTTATATCTTTTTACCAGTGAGACCACTTTAATTAATTTTTAAAATATTCGGAAATTAAAAAAAAAAAAAAAAAAAATTGTACTAGGCTTTTGCAAATATTCTGAGAATCTGTTGGAGCAAGATTTCTTCTTCTTGTTTACACTATGACGCTGTGTCTACGCAATTAATTTTTACTTTCTCTTACCTCTATATATTTTCCTGATATATTATTAATAAAAGTGTTACTTAATATTTCATAGATCATAATTTTTTTCAATCTTTTACAAGGAGTAACACTTTAGGTAAAATATGAAAATATTGAAGGACATAAAAGAATCCGTAAATATAACTCTAAATTTGTAAAGATCAGCAAAAAAAAAGAAAGTTATAGCATTTGCCGGTTCGAGCGACTGTGCAGCGTGAAGCTGTGAATCCTCCATCCTCTTGCGAGGGCTTCGGAATCGCTCACGCTTCACCCACGTTATCCTATGTATTTTTTTTGTTAAGGGATGTTTAAGAAAGGGTGAGGGAGGTCTGTTAGCTGGAATATGTAGAAGATTAATTAAAAAATTGGGGAAATAACAAAAGAAATCGATCACTTTTAATGATTTTTTTTGCAATTTGAGGGACAAAATCCTCCCCCACAACCCCCTCTTGAATCTAAATGTTCATGTTTTTGAACTTTTCGCCTCTCTAGAATTTCTGAAGAATTGTTAAGGTCATCATCCCTCCAAATTTAATTCATGGCCCTAAGATTAAGAAAAAGGGGTGGAAATAAGCAGGAGGTTATCCCCCGTAAACGGTAAGTGGTGGGGTAAATATTTGGATTTAGGAGGTCATTTTACTTAAGAATCTGAAGGAATTATCTCAGGGCTCGAAAAAAAATTTCATTTTACAGTGTAATCTAAATATTGGAAAACTTTTTTTTTCTATTTTTTTTCCAGTTCAAAACGACGATAAATGTTTTTGAAATGGCAATAAAAAAAAAAAAAAAAAATATTTAATAAAATATTTACATATTAGAGAGTCTTTTGAATAAATTTAGCATTTCTTTGACCACACAAGTGTTAAAAAAAATAGAAACATGTTTTATTTATTTATTCATTCATCAGTCCCAAAGGAATTTCTGTTCACCACTTGAAAAGAATAAATCTGATTTTTTTTTTTTAAATATATTTTAATGATTTTTATATAACGTTATCAGTCTTTTAATATTCAAAAATTGAATAGAAAATAATTTCTTTCCCTTTTTTTTTACTTTCTCTTACCTCTATATATATATGTTAATATATCATATTATTTCACTTCGAATATATCCCTAATAAATAAAT
>JAKCPI010018383.1:0-40508 GCA_023213315.1 Euborellia annulipes
TATGTAAATTTATAGCTCTTCATGCATTTTAGCTCTGATGATGGTCCATATCTTGAGATCAAAAAGTTGGCCATATAACAGTTCTTTTTTTTCTTCATTTTACAAAGAAGTTTTTTTTTTCTAAAACAGTATTACCACGCTAACTTCTCAGTAAAGTGGAGAAAAAGTCAGAAAAAAAATCTCTAAAATTTTTCAGAGTTCTTGTGTTATAAAGAAAAAGTAACTAAATCTTAAAATGATTATTCTATAATTAATATTATATATTTTAATTTTATTTTTATATTTTAAACACTGAGCTCACTAATGTAACAGGCTAGGATGTCGACCTTCGACACAGGAGGATATCCTGAGCGTGCAGGATTTTTTTCATTAAATAAAAATATTTGTCTAAGGTAAACAAGTTCGCTGATAATACTATATCCCACCAAAATAGGGATTTCCTGAGACATTCCGTCCTATGGAAGGGATGTTGCTTTGTTCTAAGGGAGTAAGGTGAAAGAGTCCCTCCTCTATCTATGACCATCTTCTCTAGCAAAGATTGGATGAAAGGAACGGGGAAATAAGAATTAGTTCATTAGCTAGAAATATTAAAGTAAATGGAGTTAACTTCACTGGATGACGGTATATGACTACGACCAGAGGTCGGGTAGTTTGAGTTGTAGACTAATAATTATAAAAACAAATGAATTTATAAGAGAATGATAAATCTCAAGTCTTTATGAATAAAAGAAAAATAAGCAAGAACCATCAATCTGTATCCATTTTCATCTCTGACATCCTTTGACTATTTTTATTTATAATTAAAAAAAATAACACTCTACAAACGTTAATTTGTTTCAAGAATATTATTTAATTTAATTATTGATCTACTTAACGTGTCTTTTCAGTTGAAATTATTTTATTATTATTATTGATTCTTTTCTTTTTTTTTTTTTTTTAATACATAAATTGAATTCCAAGTGAACTTTTAACAATGGAAATAACATGAATATTTATTTATTTACATCTTTATTACGATGTTTTCACCTGTCATTTAGATCTTATCTATATAATAATTTTCTTTCTTTTTTTTTTAGTTGGTGTGGTCACAACTAGATGGCAGTTGGACTCGTAGCTATAGAAAAAGTGCGTCTGTAAAATTTTAATACTTCCTAAGGTGAGTAAAAGAGATAAATAGATCAATTTTCTATGATCCCTTGGAGTAGTATGGGATCGAGGTGTTTTGTAAGATAAAATTTATTTAAATTGTATTGATTATATATTTAAAGACGGTGTTTTAATGACGGAAAAGATAAAAAAAAAATCACTTATACAACATGTAAGGTTCATTTTTGGACATAAATAAAAGATTATTATGGACACCCTGTATATAAAATTAGTGTTTTTATGATTATCTAATGTGTAATAATGAGTTTTAATTCTATTATTATGGGAGTTTTTAATAATAGTCCATATTCAGGTCTATTCTCTAAAAACCGACGTTAAAATTTAAAATAAACAAATGTAGGTGTTAAAAAGTAATGTAAAAACAATCAGCGTTAAAAAATTCTATTCAAAATCACTTCTTTGCCTCAAATAGCTAAAAACAAAAATTTAAAGCCAAATCGTTAACATTTAGAAGTGTTAAAAATTAATGCTATGTCTAGGGAGTGCTTTTAATATTTTAACGTCGAGTTTAAAATAGAAATGGCGTCCTTAACCTAAAAAGTAAGGGTATTTTGATAGCTTTAAAATTAAAGCAAAATGTTAACGTCGCTGTTAAATAACACTTTTTTAACGCTGGTTGTTTTTACATTACTTTTTAACACCCATTTGTTGATTTTAAATTTTAACGTCTGTTTTTAGAGAATAATTTACAAAAAAAATATCAAATCAACCTCGTAGCTATTAAATTATGTAAGATAAATTAAATAAAGATTAATATATTTCTTTAGAATTAACAAATACCATTTTATTCTTGAACATCCCAGCTCCTCCACTTAACATTTTTTTGAATTTTATTTGTTTTAAAATCTTTTTTGGCATCTAATGCCATTTAGAACCCATGTCTATTTATTTCAATAATAATAAATTTCTTAAAAGACCCCTTATACACTGAATTTGTGAATTATACATATAATAACACCTGATTATGTATTAATTAATGTTATACTGTACAACGTTTCGACTGTTTATTCTGAAATCGTTTTCAAGTACTGTGCGCTTGCTTCGATTCAAGCAAACTAACCTCTAAAGGACACCTACGTGAAGTTAGTAGCATGTTATATGCTATGAAGTTAGCAATAGCAATCTCCTCATGAAGTTAGACACAATCATCACAGCAAGTGTTTACATTTAAAGCAATGATTGTTACAATAGGTTTTTTTTTTTAATTTGAGTTTAACAAAGATGGTAATTATTTTATTAGTATTTTGTATCATTTTATTAAAAAAAAACTTAATCATGCTTTTTATTTAACACTTGTTGTGGTGATGGTGACTATCTTCATGGGGATTGATACTATAAGTTGCTAAATTCATTGCATATGAAATGCTACTAAGGTTTCCTCAGAGGAATCAATACAAAATTTGGTTTATAATTAAAAACTCCCATAATAATAATAATATCAATAGTACCAACAGTTTTTTTTTTTTTTGACGGCTTTTAAACCATAATTATTCATATAACAGTTATGTTACATTTTGATAACATATATATATTTAAATAAAAACAAATACAAAAATTCAGATTGAGTTTTTTAAAATGTATATATATTTTTTTTAACCCTAAACTCAATTTTTTTAAACCTAATTGATGTCTCAAGAGTAGAGAGAGAGAGAGAAAAAAGAGCTTATTCTGAGATGCTGATGTTGCGGATCAGTTCCCTTGGGATCCTCTCTCCAATCTTATCCGATCCCTAAGACCCTTTTTCTTCAACGATTACTTAATAAAAGTTTGTGTTTTTAGAGAAGGTTAAGTGGTAAAAGGGAAAAAGAAAAACGGACATTATTGCCTCTGTCAAAGTAACTAAACTAAATATAAAATTTAAAAAAATAATGGCCCTAAATATATAATTATATATAGAATAACTAGCCGGTCGGCTCTCCTGCGGCGGACCCTCGCTTAGTCGAATGTTGCAATTTTTTAGTCAACTCATTTCAAGCGATTAATAATAAAAATACATCTGGCTTTATACAATAAATATAACCCTATTACCTAGGAAAAATCTATATATGTAGTGACAAAGTGTCCGTCTGTCTGTCTTAACACATTCCGAACCCCATCCTCGATAATTCTAAGGAAAAAAAAAATTTAATTATACTATTGTTGACAATTCTCATTATTATTTTTCATTTGAAAAATTTAATTATCTATATATAATAATAGCGGAGTGTCCGTCTGTCCGTCTGTCGCGCTCTGTTGGAATTTTGAAACGAAATTTTGCAGTCTTATAGAGGACGTTATGGAGAAATCGCCCCGAATTTCCTATAACTTTTTGAGTTATTAATTCCTATAGCAGACACAACCACCCCCGTAGGAGAGGGTGAAAATCGCCCCCCAAAAGAGAAAAAATTCGTAAAAAATAAACTAAGGTTTGTGTCATCCTGGATTTTTGTCTAGAAATAGGATTTAGAGAATGCGAAATAAGAAAAAAATAACAGACACAACCACCCCCATAGGAGAGGATAAAAAGTAATGTTAAAAAAAAATGCTATTCCTAAACACTTCCTTGCCTCAAATAGCTATTCTGTAAACAAAAACTTTAAACAAGCGTTAACATTTAGTAAATAGTGTTAAATATTAATGCCATGTCTAGGGGGTGCCTTTAATATTTTAACGTCGTGTTTAAAATAAAAATGGCGTCCTTAACTTAAAAGTAAGGTTATGATTTTGATAACTTTGAAATAAAAGCAACATGTTAACGTCGCTGTTAAAATTTTGTTTAGAGAATAGCATTTTTTTAAACGCTGATTGTTTTTACATTACTTTTTGACACCCATTTGTTTATTTTAAATTTTAACGTCTGTTTTTAGAGAATAGACCTGATAGGGGTGTCTAGAAATAAAAAAAATAATTATCCTCGAAATAATCAAAATGCATGTTTTAAGGAGTAGAGTGAAATGATGAAATATCACCGAAGGCGGACTGCTCAGCTAGTGTCAGAACAAAAAATAAAACGGGCTTTCCACGTAACAATAACTATTAACACTTCCATGTGTGTTTTTTTTTTTTAAGATAAATTCTTCTCTCTCTTTTTCCACTTGAGTCTTTATTAAAAGACCCCAATCAGTCAATAAATAAAGAGAAATAAGAGCGAAAGAGAGAGAAAGAGGAAATTACTCTTTGTTTTTTTTTTTTTTTTTTTTTTTTTTTGTCTAATGTTTACTTTTCTTCTACTCTCTTTGAAAATAAAAAGATCGTTTCTTTTTTCAAACGAAAGATCAATATTACCAATCAATCGCTAAATTAAAAAAAAAATACGTTTCGGTCTTCTTCATGGAATAATATAAGAAGATGGGATTTAAAAAACAAATTTAATCTCTCGTTTTTACAAAAGCCTGACGTCATTAATTAAATATTCAATGAACACGTGATTTATTTATAAAAGATAAACAAATCCAACAGGTGGGGAAAAAAGTAATTATATGATGCGATTGTTTTTATAGGATTTATAAAATGAAAAAAATAAAATACACAAGTTCAAACTTTTTGAAATCTTAACTTGACACAGTTTCGGCCATCAACCAAACCATCATCAGGCCTACAAAGGAATGTAATATGTGTAATTTTAGAATGATTTAATAATAATATTTTATAACATCTATGTTAAAATCAAATTCAAGAAATTTATTATAACATCATGCTTTTTATGTAAACACTACTTGCTTTGATAATTGTGACTAACTTCATGGAAATAAGTGAAAATAGCGGGAAAATTTGAATCTAACTTCACAGAAATGCCGACAGATGGCGCTGACGTCGTTGTATATAAAAAGGCACGTAGCGAACGTGACAGTTTGTTCACTTGAGTCGGAGCAAGTGCACAGTACTTTATAACTGCTGGAGAATAAGCAGTCGAATTGTTGTACAGTATTTATATTTTTAATAAATATTTAATACAAAAATGTTGTCTAAGATTAAAAATTCCCCTAATAAAGGAAGGTAATGTAGTCGAAAATAAAACAAGTTGGTTCTTATTTTTCCTTAATACTCCTATAGTCGCGCTGTATCTGTGAGATACATATTCATTTTAAATTTTGGAGTTTAGGCTTTCAAAGTTATTATTAGTAAAAGAATTTGATTTTCGGTTTAACTGTTACAACGTTTCGGCCACTCATTCTGTGGCCTTCTTCAGGTACAATTCAGCTAAGATTATAAAGATTTTGACAATCGAATTGAATTGATATTGTCATTATTTATTAAACTTAAAATACATAGTATCAATAGACACCGGGGGCATTGCTCGGGGTCACCTATCCCGCTTAGCACCGCTTAACCGCAACGATTGAGCTTACTGTTGCTCTTCTCCGTTGCCAGGCCCCCGGTAGATAGAAATCTTTGGCATTAACTCGTGGTAGTGTTTCTGTCTCTAGTGCTAGGAGTCAAGAGTTCTCATCTCGTATCATGTGACAAAAATTTATTTCATTTGGCTACCAATCAAATGAAATAAATAGTCTAAATGTGCGAAGCCGAAAATAAATAAAATTAAAAAATTTGTTTTATTATATTAGGCTTATTTAGGGACCATTACGTAAGCGTGTCAAAGGGAAAGAAGTTCACATTCACACACACATACACACAGTCTTCTCGGCAACTCACGCCATATTTATAATATATAAAGTTATATTTGGCGTCCAGGCATTCTTATTTAAGCCATTTGGTATCCAAATTGCTTAAACAAAATAATCGGATTGCCTGGATCCGAACCCGCGACTCTTGGTATAGAAGGCAAGCACGCTAGCCACTACACCAAGCCCGAGGGCGGATAGGAATTAATCAGCTAATTACATTGAAAAAGACCCCATAAAATTCCTTCAAGTAGTTTTAGAGTAAATGCATTTTAAAGGAAAATTACAATTAAATCTCACAATTCAAATTTTATAATTAATCATATTTATTCAATTTTATTATTATATTTTTTTTTTTAATTTAAATAAATTTTAATAATATAATTGGAGTCTATTTTTAATCCATTTTCATGTCGAATATTAAAAGTATCCTATTAGCGAAGCAATGTTTTCACATATAACGTCACGTTATTTCAAAAAAACAATCTACAAGTGAAATAATTCTCTTTCCTTTAGTTGTAAAAAAAAAAAAAAAATAGTATTAAATAAAATCTGCATTTGAAATAGGCTTTTATACAAGGCACTGTATTTTCTCCATCTCTTTTTTTTTTTTTTTTTTGTTACGATTTCCATTTCAAATAACAAATCTTAATCCGTTATGACTTTTTCATCGACATATATATATATATATATTCTCTCTTTCCGATTGGTTAGATTCATATTTAATAAAATGATTTATTATTAAAAGAGATTTCATTTTTTTTTTCTATATTCGTTGTTCTTTCTTGATTAAAATCATCTCTACTAAATGTAAGAGAAAGAGAGAAGATGGAAGAGATAAAGGAAAAAGAATATATATATATATATATATATAAAAAGAAAACAAACAGAGAGAATCCCGGAAAAGTTTTTAAATTTCCTTTTTTTTTTTTTTTTTTTTTGAACATTTTCCTTTCCTTAGCTCACTCAATGTCTTCTTTTTTTTTTTTTTTATTCTCGTCGCCATCATCTAAAGCCATTTGTCTTTCTCTCGTTTTTAATATAGCAGCAGCACTAATGACGACATTCTAAGCCGATTCCAATTACATCACTCTTCCTCACGAAATTAATTATAATTTAGACAAATAATAGTCAGGTATTTTCGTTTTAAAATGAGAGAAAAAAAAATATATTTAAATTTGTCTTCTAGCCCGGGCCTCATATTCTTTTAAAACTCGCATATATTTACATAGAATTTTATATTAATATATTAACTAGCTGCGCCGCCCGCCTGCACTTCCCGTCAGCTGGCTCGGACCCACCTGCGGCGGACCCTCGCCTTAATCAAGGCCGCAATTTTTCAGTCAACTAAAAATACATATCTGGTTTATTAAAAAAAAAAAACTCTCTCTTGTCTTAAAATATATATATAATGGCGGAGGTGTCAGTCCGTCTGTCTGAATCCAAACCGAGCCCCATCTCCTCTTAGGAAAAAAAATAAATCAAAATTTAACCAACGAAGTCCCTGGCTGTTGATTCACAGACAAGGAAGGGAGCAGGAGCAGCCAAAAATCAAAGCCTCCGATTTTATTACAATCACCGAGACGTTTCGGGAAAATTTTATTCTCCCATCATCAGTCTTTCAAATTGCATTTGTCCCAGAGTTGTCAAAAGGACACCTTACATTTAATATATATTCAGTTTATGGGTGAGTTGCTCATTGACTTGTTTAGTGAGAATCATTGAACAATCATGGAGAATCATTCTCACTAAACAAGTCTCATTGACTCATTACTACACTACACTCAGTACTAACTGAGGATGATTGGAATTTGGTACTAGAAGGTTGATCGATGTCTTAAATTTTTATTAGGAACCGACCGAATATTCGGTTTCGGCCAAAAAATAGCCGAAACCTGAGTCTGAAAAGATGGGATGAGACTCGCATGCAAAAAAAAAAGGTCAAATGATTTGCAAAAGCGGAAAAGGTGCGGAAAACATTTAGTCTCCCTAAAAAAAAAGTCAAATGATTTTCACGGAAGGGGAAAAAAATTTTCCGCAGTGTGGAAAAAATTTCAAAAAAAAAAAAAGGGTAAAATGATTTGAATTTTTTATAGGAAATACAAGTTTCGGTTTCGGTTTCGGGCCGAAACTAAGATTGAGACCGAAATTCGGTTTCGGTTGAAAATCTTGTTTCAGTCGGACCCTAATTTTTATTTATTAAAGAGGATTACAATAGATAGGCAAAAATTGTTTCGGAAACGCTTCGCTGCCACCTTCAAAACAAAATAATAGTAGATGGCACTGAAAAAAAAAATATGAATTTTCAATCGTTTTTCATATACTGTCGTGCTTGAATTTTAATATACCCAGTTTGTGAAATCAAATTCATAAACTAATAGTGTTTATTAAGTAAAAAAAAAAAAATATATATATATGAATCAAACTAAAGTAGCTTAAAAAAGTATAATATTCTTAACAAAGTAAGTAGTCGAGATGATAAAGGCGTCGTACAAATTCATTTATGAAGTCAAGAAACCAAGAGCACGAGTTAAAACCTCTCGAAGGACCAGTTTTTTTTTTTAAACTAGTATATGAAATTTTTCATAAACTCTTGAAAATTTCTAACCATGTGATATATACACTAAACTAAATCACTAAATCATCCATTTATACTTTGAGAATTATTTCGCCCTGAAGATGGTTTTCCGAAACGTCCTGAAGATGAGTTCTTTCTGCTAGCTGCCTATCTATTGTTATTATCTTCAATCGTCATCACAATCATTGATTAAATTATTTACATTTAAATTTTCTTAAAAAAAAAAAATAAAATAAAAATAATATAAAACCAAAGAGTATAGAAAAGAATAAATTGATTTTAATAATAAAAGAAACGATTATGTAAGCTCTCTCTCTCTCTCTCTCTCCTCTCATTCGAATCCTTTTCATTTTATTATTTATATCAAGTACAAAGTTAGAATGAGAGGGAAGATAATAAATGTTAAAGAGAGAGAGAGAGAGGTTATAACAATATAAAGAAATGTGTTTTGGTCGGTTGTCTGCGTTTTAAAAACTCCCCTCTTACTCTTTCTTTCTTTCTTTTACAATTACTCCTATGCAGCAGCAGCAATAGGCGATATATAAAGATAAAAAAAAATCCTTAAGGACAAATTTTATTTCTTTCGAAAGTAGGCCATTTGGAGCTTTATTCGAATTCTAATAGTGTAAGAAGAAGAGATGGAAGATAAATCAATTTACTACAATCCTAGGCCTAAAAGTATATAATAAAGATAAATTCATGTTGACGAAAATACACGTTTTTCATGTTTAGCCTCATATCTCATGATATAAGAAGATGATCCTTTTGGTTAATGGTTATCCTCCATTAAATAAATAAAAAAACTAACATAGCAACACACTACAGAGAAGTGAAACTTTTATACAAAATCACACCCTAAAAAAACAAAAATAAACTTTTTTAAATTTAAACTATCCGCTCTAGTTGACACAGTATGTATATTTATATGAAAATGTAAATAATTAAATTAAAAACATTAGGTTATACTAGGCTTCAAAAATTTGTCGTAATTAAGTGTTAAAATTATTATTTTTTTTTTTAATTTGAAACTTATGACTTAGTGTTTTTAATTTAATTATTTTAAAATTTTATAAATTTTTGATTAAACGTGTTTTTTTTTTTGGCCTTTCGACTACTAAGGCCATTTAGGGATTTCAACACTTACATATATGCACATATGTACAGTGAGCGTCACAATTAAATCCCCACGTGATAGCTAAAGCCTTAAGTATATGGTATGGAATGTGGAAAACGGTGAAATAATTTTAAATTTGAAAAGGTAAAATAAATCATATGTACTAGATTTTACGTTTTACCTTTTCGGTCATTAAAATTATTTCACTATACACCATATACTATACCATATAGTTAAGGCTAAAGCTATTAAATGGGGACTTAATAGTGGCGCTCACTGTACATGTAGATATATATTTATATATAAATATCGATGTCTACCGGGGGACGTTCCACACACGGATCTCTCGTCGACACCCATCCTAAGGTTTTCAGGTTTTCTAAGTTTGTGTAACGATTGTGGCTACTAATTTTTTTTTTTTTTTTCTGATGTATTTTTTAAAGTATTTGTTAAATTTTTTTTAATTGCTTTAAAATTCATAACCTAGTGTTTTTGATTTAATTATGTTAAAAATTTTATAAATTTTTGAATCAAACTACATACTAGAAGAGTAGTTTTTTTTTTTGCACATTTCGTGTACTAAGGCCATTTAGGGGTATCAAATTGTAAATTATTGATAAATAACGTTGGCTAACGGGAGACGTTTCACATACTGATCTCTAGTGGACACCCATTCGAGGTTTTGCAGCGCTGGGCATCACTTAACCGCTACGATTGGGATGCCTAGTATTTTTACTAAAGTATTTTTTAAGTTTTTTTTTTTATCGCTTTGAAATTCAAAACCTAGAGTTAATTTTTAAAATTTAAATTTTTGAATAAAATTAGTTAAATAATATAAGCTTTAAAATTCATAAATCTATTATTTAGATGCTCTTTAAATATATATACCGATACTGGGCTTGGTGCGTGCCTTCGTGCAAACTACACCTCCGGTTTATGGTTATGAGAATTTTTAAGATTTAAATTTAAGATTATTCCCTTAAAATAAAAAAATTATTAATGATCCGAGTAGAAAATTGAAGATTCTCACTCCCAGTGAAGGGATATAGAGCAGAGTTGGGTCATGGTGCGTGGCACCTGTGCGCGATGAGTGTTTTTAGTGTCTTAAGAAATCAAGGCGCGAGAGATATATCAGCATCTTGTATCTTCTTCCCCCTCTCCAGGGGTAACAAAATGGAGGAAGGCCTGATGAAGGTATCGAGTATGGTGGAGGGCGCTGGGCAGTGGATGAATGAGGGCTCAAAATCCATAAGGATATTACTTTGACTTCTGATGAAGATATTGAGTATGGTGGAGGGTGCTGGGCAGTGGATGAATGAGAGCCCAAAATCCATAAGGATATTACTTTGACTCATTTTATTAAATCCTGTTTGAAAAGATACTTGTATTCAAAGTCAGACATCTACTTTAAGTTCTAAAACTTTCCCTGCCAAGTCATTTAACGAATAATTAAAAAAAAAAAATTTTTTTTTTTTAATATTTTAGAAATAAAAAAAGATTTTTTTAAATGATAAAAATAAAATTTTTCCTCCACCCTTTAAAGTCATAAATTTTCAAGCGAGATTAACTTCCTTTTAGAAAATACACACGGTTTTTAAGGACCTGGAGATTGAGATAAGAGACAAAAGTCGTTAGAATGCTTTATATTATTATTATTATTATTATTATTATATATACCGACCTATTAAACAAAATAATATTAGTTTTATACAATGTATAGTTGTTGTGAGTGAGTAAACAAAGCGACAACTTTATTTTTTTTTATTGCCATCTTTTAAAAGGATTTTATGTTGCTTGTCAACAAATAGTGAACAAAAAATCGAATTTTTTTTTCCTTTTTCCTTTAGAGCCGGTGTTACAAATAAATATTAAAAAAAATAGATACAGAAAACAGATTGAGACACAAAAAAAATGCCACCATATTTATGACATTTATCAGACTTCCCCCTTACCTTCTTCAAGACACTTTGTTTAGCTTTTGGGTTTTATATTCTTTATTTAAAAGAGAAAAAATAAAATTTATAAAGATATTTTATTTAACAATTTATTTGTTAACACTCCAGACGTCTCATGGTGGTGGTGAACCCGGGATTCTCTTCTGGACAAAGTTTCATTTCGAAATTCAAACCGGAAGCTGGTCAAACAAGAGTCAATTTTTAAACAAAATTCAATGCTTTCCAATGGGCAAATTCTGGATTTTTTTCCTTTTTTGAGAATTTAGTGACCCGATTATTTTTCTTGGATTCTCTATAAGATTGCAAAATTTCGTTTCAACTGGAAGTTGGTCAAAGAGGACGGACGGACAGACAGACATTTCGCTATTATATAATAGTATATACAAGTTTGGTCTATGCATAAAGGCATAAATAAATTTAAATTAAATTTCACTATAATTATTCTATACTTAATTATATATATATTACATTTTATTTTGCGTCATTTATATAAATAGAATTATTAAAATTTATTTTTTTTTTACATTAATTTAATATTATAAAGAGTATTTAATTATAATTTATATCAAGCAACATCATTTGTTATTTTAATAAACAAAATATATAAATATTTTATTACATTTGAAAATGAAATTTTCTTTTTTTTTTTTTTTTTGATATCAAAACATGGCAATGACACCCACACACACAAACAGATCGTAAAAAAACTATCGAATCGAGTTGCTGCACCGTTGTTTATCTCTTCTACGAATCTCTAAATGACGTCATCGAATCTCTTTTAACGAATCACAGATAGAAGAAAAGGGAATCGATTCTTAGATAGTTAGATTTTTTTTATCACTATTTTTTGCAAACATCTCTTTTTCTGATTAACAATCTGAAACAAATTTTTTAAATAATTAAGATGATAAAAAAAAAATACAAGATTTATGTCGGTCGGAATTATTTTAATTTTCAACGTTTCGGTGATTAAACTTCACCCATCTTCAGGGCAAGTGTTGTTAAAAATTTCACTGACTCTTTCAGAGGGTGGAATTTTAGAATACTCTTTTTTCACTAGCAGACTAAATTCTTTTTTTTTGTTGTCTTATACTCTTTGTATGGCCTGCTGACAATGCTGATTGTCTCCTTGTTTTTTTGAGAATAGAGCTCTACTTGCTCGACCACTTTAACAACAAGTGAAAAATTAAAACACGCAATCTTCAAAGTCGATTTTCTTGAGTGTTCTTGAGTAGTGCATGGTATTGCTTTAGGAAATTCATGTCCAGATACTAATCTTCAAATCCTATGAGTTTGAATAAAATCGGTGGCCCACCACCAGTGTAGTCTCCTTTTTTTTCATTTATTTGGCTTTCGACCAGAATACATACCAAAACATTACATTCTAAACGTACTAAACACAATATAAAACAATACAAAATCAATCAAAAATACATCATATCAACAAAATAGTCAAAATGAAGAAACCACTAGAAGAGAAAAATACTAACAAAAAGAAACACACAAAAGTAAACTACTACAAAATAACATGCTAAAATACAGGGTTATATGTCTATTTTAGGAATCTTGAGACGGCTTCTATAGTTTCTGCTGTAGGGTTCCTTAGAATTTGTGTCCACTTGGTGGGGTCCCGGAATCTTGGCTGAATGACTTGCAGTTGCTGTCTTTGGTTTCTGAGAATGGGGAAGTAAAATACGAAATGTTCTGACGTGGCAAAGAATTCGGAAGAGCACTGGCAGAATGGTGAAGATATTAAATGTAGATGAGCGGTGTGGTTGATTCGGAGCCTGTTTATTGTAACAATTCCTTTTCTTAGAAGAGCCGGAAACTTTGCTAACCATGGGGGTCCTGGCACAGATTTTAATTTTGCCAACTTAGAGACTAGAAAAGTTCCACGAGTTGGACCACTCCTCCATCATTTGCCTTTTCATAGGGTATACGCTGTCTCGCCAAGGTTCATTGTACCTGATTCCGAGGATGGCTTTTTGCCAGCTGGTCTGCCATTTCATTTCCTGGATTGTGATGGTTTGCTCTGACCCAGCTTATTGAAACAGATTTAGTTTTTTTGACCACATTGTTGTAAGAGCGCAAGTATTGTATCTGTACGTGTTGTAGTGCCCGCCTAATATATATTTAAAAAAAATATTATTATATATTTTATATGCTGTATTAATATTAAAGACAAACAAATGTGTAATCGCACAAGTGCGAGCAAAGTAAGAGATCCAATATCTGTTGACGATAGGTCTAGACGAAAAAGAATAACAACTTCGGTTGCTATCTAGCAAACCAGGGACATAAGCAGAATCCAATATCATTAATGTTAAAGGAAGAATCCCATATCCCTGACAATGTGTCTGAACAAGAAAAGAATAACAAACTCAGTTTGCTGCAGAGCCAGCATGAGAATAGAATAGATGATAGGATAACGCGCATTCAAAGCTTAAGTCACCTCATCCTCTTCAGTTAGTCCTATGAAAGACGCCTGACACATAACAGGTCAGTGTCAGAGCAGTTAGTCTCTAGTTTGACACACGACATATAACATCTATGTCAGTTAGTCCTCACTTCGGCTCTATACATGCAAGTTGTACCTTATTCAACTCTGTATACATCTCAATAAAACACTTGTTCAAGATTATATCATTGGTTTTCTTTGGAAACGAGGAAGAGGTCCTTAGCAACCTACGGAACGCTAGGTGGTTACAGCCAGAACATCGACACCGAAGATCATCCGTAGTGCACCCAACAGTGTGGTCTTCTTGTTACATACAGGTTTTTTATATAACAAATTTAACAATATACAATTACCAATTGAATAAGCCCCATGAATGGTGGTTAAATCATACAAAGTGAATGATTTTCAACAGTATATCCAACAAAATCTCGACATCAAATTTTTGTCATGAATCCAATACTTTCTCTCTATATATTTCATATATAGGGCAAGAGAAAGTATCTCACAATTATTATTCTATAATTCATCATATGGACCGTTTATTTTGAAAGTGGTGTAAGTCCATTTTCTATTGTTTCGAGAAAATGAAAGGTTTGTATATCTGTTAATTTAAAAATCTAGGCAAATGATGAATGTTTCTATTTCTTTATCAATATCTAATTTAGCTATATAAATTTGTTTTAGGTGAATTTGACTAAACTAATATATAATTACATGGACAATGGACTTACACCACTTTCAAAATTAGCCAATTGTAAAGATCGTTTAATTTCAATTTTGAAAAATCAAATATCACTTAAAATATGCTTCATATTAATGCAATTTTATTAAATTGATACTGGCGACCGGTGGCACTAGTTGAAACATATTTAAATAGATATTTTAAATTATACACAAGGTTATTTGTTTCAATTCATTTTATTGACTTAATACGCATTTCGACCCACATAGTGTGTATAATTTATAATTTATATTACCTATTTAATGCAATTTTGTTTACAAATAATGACATTATATAAAATAGAAGTAGTATTTTTTAATTTTAGACGTTAATTACATTGTTAAAATTACAAGATATTAGTAGTATAATATTTACTTAAGCTCTGCATGTGGCAGTGTTTTGAAATATATTTATATACCGGAGATATTAATAAGTAACCTAATCTCGTAACCAGTGGCGTCATTCCAACTTTTTCTTGAGAGGGGGGCAAACTTTTTTTTTTTTTCAATTTCTTACTTCAATTTTCTTGCAAATAGGTCTTTCAAATTTGGCCAAAAGGTATTTAATTTAATTTATTTTTTAATTTTGTACAGTTTCGTAGATATATTTTATTTATGTAGAATAATACCTAGGGAGGAGAGGGGAGGGGGAGATGCCCTCCCCCTCCCCACCAATGTCGCCTCTGCTAATAACTCTTAACAAGTTTATAAACAAATGCACAATAACAGACTACTAACAGGCAATCATCTGCTAAGCTACCTACCTCAAATTGGACTTACACCACTTTCATAATCAACGAATTCGCAATTTTTTTTTTTACCGACCAATTTTCAATTGTACAAAACATGGGAATTTTTTAAGGAATTTGCCACTAGCTACTTATACCTAGAAAATTTACATTAAATTAAGCATAAATTATGTAATATCTCAGATTTTTTAAAATTGGACTTACACCACTTTCAAAATAAACGGTCCATATATATGATGAATTGTTGGATAGAGAAGAGAAGAGTATTCGAAAAAGAGGAAGATTCTATCAATATGAAACAAAAAACCATTTTTTTTTCTCCCTTCTCATTATCTCTCCACCATGTAACATATTGATAATTACATGTAATTATGGACGTCCATCTTGACGCATTTAGCACCAGCTGTTGTACGGTATTTACGATTATATCAATCGTTAACCGATATTATTTTAAAATTATTAATAACATTACACACACGCATTTGAATAATAATGTAGAAAATTTCAAAAGGTATGATTAAAAAATTTATTTTCCTAATTTTCATATTCTTTTTTAATTTAAATTTTATCGAATGTCGGCAAGCAGTGTTCTGTAAGGCCAGTTTTTTTTTTTTGTGACGACATACATATTTACACTGTTAAAAATGTTTAGGGGGTTAAGGGATATTTATAAACTGTATTAGAAGTCTGTTACACAAACTTTTTATGAATTTTACATTCGGGTATATGAAAAAGTTCATATACTAAAAAAATAAACTTTTCATAAACCAATTTATTAATATTATATTAAAAATTTCATACACTAGTTAAAAAAAACCAAGGGGTTCGTGAGGTTTGAACTCCAGATCTTGATTTCTTCCCTTCACATGCATGACGCTTTTACCATCTCCACTACTTAAGTTGTTAAGAATATCATACTTTTTAAACTATTTAAATTTGTTTCATTTTTTTTTTTTTATTTAATTAATTGTAGGCCTATATGAATTTGATTTCACAAACTGCGTATATTAAAATTCAAACATGAAATTTTCCACCAATACTATTTCTATTTTTCAAAATTTACACCCAGGGAAATCAAAACTGCAGTTTTGGATAAAAATTATATTTTCTGATTTAAATGATAAATAAACACTTTGGTTTTTACTTTTTTTTTAAAATTAAATTTATTATTTATTTTATTTATTTTATTTATTTAATTATTTATTTTATTTATTTAATTATTTATTTTATTTAATTTATTATTTATTTTATTTAATTTATTATTTATTTTATTTATTTAATTATTTATTTTATTTATTTAATTTATTATTACTTTTATTTAACTTACTTTTTCAAGGTCACCAACTTTGAATCAATTTTTAAAACACATCCCGATGAACTAGAGACGTGTAGCTTTGTATTCTGGATAACTTCAAATGACAATACCATATATCCAAATTAGATCAATATAGACTAAACTAATGTGGTACTTTGTATGAAGCCCTATGCGAATTAGGGAATTTTAAGGGGGCAAAAAAGAACCGTCAATGACGGGAATTGCGGCTAGACGTTTGTAAAAGTACAGTATCGAGTCCTATTTTAATAAAAAGATAAATAAATAAATATTATCCCTCTCTCTCTATTATATTTCATTGTGTGTATATAGTATATACAAAGAGAAAGAGACAATTTAATTTTATTTATTTAATTTGTAATGGATATTTTTTAATCGGTAAAATTCTATTTACTGTATATATACAGAGGGTATATATCTATATTTATTAGCTTATCTTTTTGTTCCATTCATTTTGGATTAATAAAATTCAAATTGCGATATTTTATTATTTGATTATAAATTTGCCTTTTTTTTATATAAAAACTAATAATCGTGTTATTTATTTTATTTATATACTTGATTGATAAATTCTTTTTACTTTCACTTACCTTTAAGTAATAAATTAATGTCTAAAATTTGATGGAAATACACTTTTTGGGAAATTTTATATTTAAGTTAAGGCCGTTTCACACGTAGGGTTTTCAGGTTACATTGCATGCGATATGACGTCACTGCAAGCAGAGCCAGCAGTGTGATGCACTCACACGAGACATGCAGCCAGCGAATAAAACTTAAGCTGTCAAAAATTATAATAATACGTATTAATAACTCCCTCGTATATTCACACGTCTCAGAGGGAGGGGACTTATTCAAACATGATGAATTTGGAAGTCTAAGGGTGGCAGAAATGGCCGAATGTTGCCCTCTGGTTTTTTTTTTTTATAAAATATTTCAATAAAACGTAAGCTGTCAAAATCAAATAACCTCACTTTATGGTTAAAGTCAGCCATATTTTGGATGACGTGAAAAATCCGACTCTGTGATAGGTCGATGCCTGGGTTTAGAAAAAAGGCATGCAAAAAAAAAAATAGAGCATAGGGAATCAGCCAAAAACCCATACAATAAGACGCTAGGGTCATAAATGACGTCATATCGCATGCGATATATCCGGAAAACCCTCCGTGTGAAACGGTCTTTAGACACCCTCCTGGACCGTGAAAATAAGCTTTTGAACAAAATCGGCCAAAAAAGTAGTAGTACTTTACTGAAGTACTTTTTCAGTTTTTTTTTTCTATTTTCTCAAAATTGGCTCTAAAGATTTTGATTAAAATTCATAAATCAATTATTTTTTAGATGCTCTTTAAAATGTATATTCTCATTTTGTCTTTGAAATCTTCTGAAGACCACTTTACTCTTGTACTTCATAGGAAAGATAGGAGAATTTATTTATTTATTTATTTATTTAGTAAAAACTTTACATTCACTCAACAGAAAATTTCCATTGCAGAGTGAATTGGGAACAAATAATTTTTCACAATTTGAAATAAAATTATAAATTATACATATGATAACAAGAAAAAAATAAAATTGATAATACAATACAAAATACAATTCAAATAATGGAAATCATGAAGAGGCCTCCCTTCTAGTATATTCAACAATCATGTTGAATATGGGAGATCTCTCCATTATCCTCGTTCTCGCCCTGCCAACATGAAACAGAGATCCATACCTCAAGGAAACTGCTGGGACCCTGAAGCCAATTTTAGCTAATAATTCAGGGGTATCCCAACAGTTTCCCAATAGACAATTCAAACATTTTATTTTGTCATCATCTCTCCTGTCAGAGAGACTTTTTAAAGAGAACATTTTCAACAGCTCGCTATAGTCTAGAGGGGCTCCAAACAGTCCAACTTCTCTATAGAAGAGAAATTTTAAAAATTTCTTCTGGACCCCTTCAACCATGTTTTTCTGCAAACTAGTGAAGGGGGACCATATTAGTGGAACATATTCCAAATTAGATCTTACTAAAGAAAAATATAATTTTTTCAAAGTAGACACATTTACAAATCCTTTTGAATTTCTTTTGATAAACCCTAACATCTTATAGGCTTTATTTACAATATTTTTTACATGAATATCGAAGGATAATTGAGAATCCAAAAGGACTCCTAAATCTTTAACACATTCCTCACGTTTCAATTCATTATTACTAAACATGTATTTAAAATGAATATTATTTTTTTTTTTTGAAAAGGTAATAACTTGACATTTTTCTGTATTAATCGACATATCATTCGTATACACCACTCATATATATCGTCTAGAGATCGCTGTAAATTCATACAATCATTAATTTCTTTAATATTTGAATATATTTTGAGGTCATCCGCATATAACAAACAATTAGAATTCTTCACTATATCTACAATATCATTTATAAATATAATAAATAAAAGTGGTCCCAAATTAGACCCCTGAGGGACACCTGAATATGCTATATATTCAGATGAGATGTGATTTTTGTATTTTACAATTTGTTTTCTTTTATTTTAATAAGAAAATAACAATTCACATAGGGGGTTAGAAATACCATAATGCTTAAGTTTAGAGATTAAAATATGATGGTTGACGGTATCAAATGCCTTTGAAAAGTCTAAATATATAGAATCTATTTGAAGTTTATGGTCTAAAGATGTAGATATAAATTCAGTAAAAGTACACAAATTAGTTAACACAGAGCGTCTAGGAATAAAGCCATGCTGGTGAATTGATATAAATTTCAAAACATAATGCATAATGTCTTTATACAATATGCTTTCAAATATTTTTGCAAAAGGGGACAGTATAGCTATGGGTCTATAGTTTGAGACAAGCCTCCTATCACCCTTTTTAAACACAGGAATTATATTTGTTAATTTCCAATAATCCGGAAATTGTTTTAACTTAAGGGAAAGATTAAAAAGATAATATAATGGTTCAATATGAATATTAGAACAACCCTTAAGGTGGAATTCCGAGCAACGCGACAGAGCGGCAGCGTCAATAGCGTCACTGCAGCCGCGACAGTGTCGCGCTTGTGGCTTCCGATGTCGGCGTCAGTAAACAAACGCGACCTATTGTCCTTACCTAAAAAATGTTAATCCTATCAATATTTTATCTTCATTTTCGTTGAAGTCCGCCATTTTGTTTATTGTTTTGTTATGACAACGCTCCGGCAGCGGCCGATCGAGAACAACGGGGCAGTGTCACTGCCGCCAGAGCGGCAATGACGTCACGGCAGTGTCACGGCTACAGTGACGCTATTGACGCTGCCGCTCTGTCGCGTTGCTCGGAATTCCACCTTTAACAATATATGCAGGGATGCCATCCGGGCCTAGACACTTTTTTGGCTTTAGGTTATCAATAGCAGTTTTAATATCATCCAATGAAATCTCACCAATATTCAAAACTTCATTACAGACAATCTGTGTTTGAGTCCCTACATCATCAATAATACAATTTTTATTTTTATAAACAGAGGCAAAAAACTCAGAAAAGGCATCACAATTTGTTTTAGAGTTTGAAGTAATGTTATCATTTATAACAAAATCATTCGATTCATTTTTGCTAGTTTTTCTGTTATGTTTTTTTTTTTTTTTTTAGCTCTGAGGCATGGGTGCCTCATATGAGCGAGTACAAACATTTATTAATATTTTTCTTAAACATAAATCTAGACATCACAATCGCTCAAAAATCACAACCTAAATCTTTAGTCACCACCCATGGCCACAAACCACCGACAAACAGGAAAGACAATCAAGACCTGATCTTCTCATTCTCCCACCCCAAACAGCGTTCCGACCACTAATTCCTCAGACCCACCACATAGGCTCTCAGATTCGCCAAGAAGGTCCCATATGAAGCCCCTCCAGGATAGCGGGATCGAGTTCCAAAGATGAGCAGAACGAACCAGAAACGACTCATGGAAGGCAGTTGATGTGTGGTTGGGGATAATTAAACTCTGCTGGGAGGACCTCAAGCCATACATATTTTTGTTGGAAAACTTCAAAAGATCAAATAAATAAGCAGGTGTCCCAGTGTTAATTACTTTATATAGGAGCCCTCCCAACAAGTAAGCTCTTCTCTCAGTGAGTCTAATCCACCCAAGGCGATCATAATATTGCGACACGTGCTCAAACCTGGAGGCACCGAATACAAATCGAACACATGCATTCAGCGCCATATCAAGCCTGCGGCCAAGACCCGCCGACAGACCCCCATAGACTACACTTCCATAGTCAAAATGGGGCATTATCAAAGCCTGCACCAACTGGGCCCTAGTCCTGAGTGGAAGAGACTCCCTAAGTCGTCCAATCTGATAAAGGATGGAATAAACTCGCCTGTGCACCATCTCCACCTGTTCCGACCATGTCAAACCGCTATCCATTAACATCCCCAGATTTTTAACACACGTCTCGTAGGGCAACGTAACACCCTCCACCTGTACTCCAGGTAAATCTCGCAGAGTTCTAGCCGTTAGTGAGCGACTGCCAATCAGAATAGCGTTATTAATAAAATTCCAAAAATATTTAGGATTAGCATTTATATTACTTTCAATTTTTAACAAATAATTTTTATACAAAAGCTTATTTTCTTTATTAATTTCACTCCTTAATCTTACAAAGAGTCGATGATGTTTAATCAAACCTCTCCTCTTAAATTTTCCATGGTATTTTTTCTTTTAAATTCTCCAATTTCATAATTACTTCATGGACCAACGCATGATATATATAATTCTTTATTTATCTTGAATTTTAATATATCGACGGAAACTTCAGAACTTTCAGAAGTTATGTCCTGTGCAATTGACACCACCAGATTTTTTAAAAAGTTCTATTAAAATCACTCATGCATATGTAAAAAATTAATTAAAATTATGTATGTATTTTGAATAAAGAACGGATAGAGAGGGAGAGATAGAGAGATAGAAAGGACATAAAAGAGGAGGATTCCTCTCCTATCTTCTTCTTCCTTTTTTTTTTATACTCGATGAGGTAATAAATCGCCTTAAAAGAGAGAGTGAGAGAGAAAACGAAGCTTTTTAGGACCGATGAGACGAGAACATTGCTCTCTCTCTTTCTCTCTCTCTCCGATTAATCGGAAATAGAACTTTGCATTTGTGTGTGTGTGTGTGTGTCTCTTTGGCTTACCAAAAAAAAAACAAAAAAATTCAAGATTTATATTTATATATATGTATATGTTTTTTTTCGGTTGTTGTTGTTGTTGTTGTCTGATTGTTAACAAATCGCCACTCTTTTTCTCTTACCTCTATATATGTTAATATATATATAGAGATAGAAAGTAGTGGATTCATGTCAAAAATTCAATGTAGAGATTTTGATGGATATACACGTTTTGAGGTCCCCTGAATCCAAAAAAGTGGTCTGTCTGTGTGTGTCTGTCTGTCAACAAATTATCTCAAGAACGAAAAGAGCTAAGTGGGTGAAATTTTATATTTAAGTTAGCCAACCCCCTGTGACGTAACACGAAGCTTTTAAACGGCCAAAGAGTACTAGTACTTTACTGATGTAATTTTTTTTTTTTTTCGATTTTCTCAAAATTCGCTACAAAAATTTTGATTAAAATTCAAAAATCAATTATTTTTTAGATGCTTTTTAAAATGTATATTCTCATTTTGCCATTGAAATCTTCTGAAGACCACTTTACTCTTCCTAGGTTGCTATGATAACAAAATATAAATATTTTCTTGAGAAAAGTATATTTATAGCTGGATAAAGGTTATTAATAGGGCTCGGATTTCGCCTTATTTGCCTTTTTTTAATTTATGGCTTAAAATTTAGGCCAATACGATATGCATAGGCGCCGGAACTGGGGGGGGGGGGCAAGGGTACATTGCCCCCCCCCTGGCATCCTACAGGGGGGTAGAGGGGGGCAAAATTTCTTTTTTATTTCATTTATTTTTAAAAATGATATATTTTTACTTTTGAAAAATAAAATCTTCTAAATTAAAAAAAAATTAAAAGATTAAGAAATTCATTTTTTTCCAAATTTTTTCCAAAAATTTTTGATAAAATCACTAGAAAATTTTTTTAAATTTTAATTTTATTAAAATTGTGATTTTATTTAAAATTTTTAAAGTTTTATAGTAGATTTGTTTTTGTTTTATACTATTTAAACATATTAAATTATTTTAATTTTCTAAAAAAAATTTTTTTGCCCCCCCCCTGATTCAAATTCGTTCCGGCGCCCCTGACGATATGTATACTTTTCATGAATTTCTGAATAAAAGAAGACGCACTTGTTAGTGCCTATAATGCCTATTTTGGCCGATTCTGGGTTTTGGTGCCTATTTCATCTATAAATGCCTTTTTTAGTGCCTATTTTAAGATCAAATTTCGGCTTTTTTTTTGAAATTTCATAATAAATTCATTTTATATCAAAAATCCGGAGAAAAATTACAAAAAAAAAAAATCGAACAAGATTCGAATACAAAAAAAAAAAAAATAAAAAAAAAAAGGTCGAACGAAAAACGGCGCCCCCCTCCTTCCGTTCTCATTCAGCTATCTCTGTGCAAAGGAGGTAATTGTTTTATCCTTGTATCCAAAAATAAGACATCAATTTTTTTATATTATTTCTTAAATAATGCCTTTTTAAGTGCCTATTTTAATAATTTTTAGTGCTTAGTTGCCTGCCTATTTTAAAGATTTTTAGTGCCAAAAATCCAAGCCCTTGTTATTAATGAGAAACAGGATGAAGAAAGAAGAGCAGCTAGTATTTGTTCTATTTATTTAAGGCCCATTACGCTAACGTTTCGGTCTCGGTCGAGATCATCTTCAGAGCTACAAAATAGCAAGAAAAGCGCAATTCCTTAAAATTACAATTTCATCTCAATCATGAGTAATATCACAAAAATATATAGATTCTTTTATCTAATAAATTCGCCTTTAATGAATTATTAAAGTATAGAATAAAAATTTCGGCCCTCGGGCTTGGTGTAATGGCTAGCGTACTGGTCTTCTATACCAAGGGTCGCGGGTTTGGATCCCAGGCAGTCCGATATTTTTATTTAAGCCATTTGGATACCAAATTGCTTAAAAAAGAATGCATGGACCCCCAATAGATATACGGCCTAAGTTGCCGAAAAGACTGTGTGAATGTGAGTGTGAATGGGAAAAAAGTGGGAGTGTTAAAAAAACAACAACATACAGCTAAACATTAAAATGCATTAATTTAATTGTGATTCCTTGAATTTCCAATATGCATTAAATGGTATTATTTATTATTATAGATATTAATCTGACGAAATAATAACTAAAATAGTGAAATTAGGAACAAATTGTATGACATGTATGAAATTATAAATCATACAATGCGCCCTTGCGGTCAACAGGCTAACTATTAAAAAAAAAAAAATTGACATTTACCATAACCTCACTTTCTCACTTCGTCAGATAAATATTTATAATAATTAGTAATATAGCTTGAAAGGTATTGAAAATTAAAGGAATCCGAATTAAATTAATGCATTTTTATGTTCAGCTGTCTCTCATGTTGATATAGACACTAAATTACTTGCCGGCTATGATGTCCCTGTTGTGTAATTTACAATTTCTTTTTTAAAAGAGGCTTTAGATAACTAATCATTAAATTAAGTTGTATAGAGTTTTTCAACTTCATTGCTTTTTATTTATTCGCTTGGAAATAGGATTATATTTATTTATTAATTAAATTACATTTAATAAGAATTTGGTTACTAATTTATTTCAAAGTTGAAATTAATGAATGTATACATCAATTAAAATATATGTCATTGAAATAATATTGCGAATTTAGAAAATATACTAACTGCATCACCCGATTTCGGGGGTTCCTCTCATCTGGACTCTGCACCTTCGCCTTTCCATTCTTATCTTGGTCCATTTTACCATTTCATTTAAAAATTTCTATATACTGTAGAAATTTTGAAACTACATTTATTAAAACAATCAATTTTTTATTTCCTGCCGAAGGCGAGCGACGCTGCTAGTTTATTTATAATTATCATTTTTTTCCGAGCTCCTTGAAGGCTGAGACCCACAGTTTAAGAAACACTGGTATACAGGGAAAGGGTTAAATTATGGATAGATCATCCAAATTACCCCAATATAATTGTCAAGTGCCGAAGTTTTTCAGTCAACTCGTTTCAGGGATTAAAAAATACATATCTGGCTTATCAAAAAATTGATGGTTTTTTAATGAAGAAATACTGAAACGTACTCTGCATTGTGTTGACTCAAAATAAATAAAACCCTGTTATGCATTAGTGTGTCAAGCGCCAAAAAAATTAAATATTGAGTTAAGCACGGAATATTGTTTTAAATGCTATAATTAATAGTATTTTTTTTATGAAATATGTCCTAAAAAAATTTATATTTAATGTTACTTGCACAATTGACAAAAAAAATTATAATATCATCCAATGAAAAACTTTAATGTTAATTTTCTCAAAACTCGGTAGATGTCGCTGGACACACTATTGCATAACAGGGTCCATATATATGTATATTAACATATGGGTCGTTTTGATAACTTACCTACCCCAACATTAAAATAGACTCCCTATGGGGAAATACATGGTGTTTGTCCTTCAGCTATTTTAATGCTGAAGGACAAACACCATGTATTTCCCCATAGGGAGTCTATTTTAATGTTGGGGTAGGTAAGTTTCAAAACGACCCATACATATAGGTAAGAAAAAGTAAAAAATGTTTGATTTTTTATTAACACTTGGCCCCTATAACTTCCAATATTGACAAGAAAAATACCGAAAATTAATAATTTACTAAAATTAACTTGTCTTGTTTCAACTTTAATTTGGAAATTTTCTTTATTACTACTTTAAAATGTACAATTTGCACACTAAGGTGCTTGGGACATTTACAATGTTTAAGTATCGACTTCGTTTTATCTTTTGTCAACTTTATCGATTGTACTTTATTCAGTTCATAAAAGTTCTTACATCTATCCAATTTTCTTGTTTCAACTTTTTTATTTTTTTTTATTTTTGAAATTCCTATCGGGATCCCCGTTTATTTACCCGAGGTCCTTACGTGTACGGAGACACACACCTCAAACCCAACCGGCCTCTGGCCGTAGCCATCTACCGGCACCCCGTGAAGTTGCATCGTTTCCTATCTCTAGCTCCTCCTCCTGCGTTCGTCTCTAGCTAGTGAACTAATCCTTATTTCTGGTTCCAACCGGCTCCTTATATCCAACCTCTTCTATGCTATGGAGGATGTCCTAGTTGAGGAGGGACTCCCTCAGCACCGGCGTGTAGCCTACTCCTTTCGAAGAATGCATCACTGAGAGGGAATCTTCTTTACGTCCCTTCCACAGGACGGGATGTCACAGCAACTCCCTCTCCTCGTAGAGTTGCCTGAGGGCTATTGTGGTGAGATCCTATATTCCAATCCAGTGCCTGCTTGAGGATTTGTTTACATTAAATAAATATTTTTATTTAATGAAAAATCCCGCACGCCAAGGATTTGAACAGGGATCTTCTTTGCAGAAGCTGACACCCTAGCTCACTACACCAGCGAGCCCCCTCTCTTGTTTCAACTTTTTAAAATTTAATTATATAACAATTTTTATTATTTTTTATTTGAGGGATTTAATTATTTAATTATTTTAATTAATTTTAATTAGCTTTAATTTTTCGGTGAATCGAGTAATGATTAATTTCAGGAGTGGCTGAATGTATAAATGAGTAGTGAGGATATTCAAGGCAGCCAAAAGCAATAAAGAACAATATATTTATCTTTAGCTTTATGTCATACGTTTGTATCGGCCGATATTCCGACCTTCATCAGGACAAAGTGCTGTTTGCCTCGAGCTCATAGAGGCTCTTTGCAACTCCTGACAATGCGTCTGACAAGGGAAGTCGCGACAGTGGGTCACCGATTTTTTCAAACTCATAGGATTTGAAGATTAGTATCTGGACATCAATTTCCTAAAGCAGTACGATGCGCTTCTCAAGAACACTCAAGAAAATCCACTTTGAAGACTATCAAGATTTCCGAGTTCTATAAGTTTGAATAATTTTGTTTATATGTAAACAGTGTCTGGTAGCCGTGAGAGTAAGCGCAACAATCTAGTAAACAAGGAGTCGCTAGTTCGATGCTTGTTGGGGACATTTTTTTATTTCAACTCTCTAACCGTATATACAGTATCTCTCATATTAACATTTAAAAAATTGAAATTAAATTAACAAAATATTTTATAGTAGCGGTGGCAAAAATGGCTGGTGGCCTAATGCCAACAGTTCTTTTAAATAAATAAATAAATAAATATTTTAAATTTACATTTATAATATAATATTCGTATTTTCAGTGTGTAACGAGTGGTAAAAATAAAAGATGTTAGGCTAATTTATATTGAAAAAATATTTGTTAATTTAATTTCAATTTTTTAAATGTTAATATGAGAGATACTGTATATACGGTTAGAGAGTTGAAATAAAAAAAAATGTCCCCAACAAGCATCGAACTAGCGACTCCTTGTTTACCAGACTGTTGCGCTTACTCTCTCGGCTACCAGACACTGTTTACATATAAACAAAATTATTCAAACTTATAGAACTCGGAAATCTTGATAGTCTTCAAAGTCGATTTTCTTGAGTGTTCTTGAGAAGCGCATTGTACTGCTTTAGGAAATTGATGTCCAGATACTAATCTTCAAATCCTATGAGTTTGAAAAAATCGGTGACCCACATGTCGCGACTTCCCCTTGTGAGCGAATGTTCGTAGTGGAATCACTATTGAACCAGAAGTCATGACATTCGACGAATGTTCGCACAAACGCATTGTCAGGAGTTGCCAAGAGCCTCTCTGAGCTCGAGGCAAACAGCACTTTGTCCTGATGAAGGCCGGAATATCGGCTGAAACGTTGCCCAAACGTATGAAATAAAGCTAAAGATAAATATATTTGTCTTTATTGCTTTTGGCTGTCTTAAATATCCTTTAATTTTTCATAAGGCAAGACAAAACTCAATGCTTTCCAATGGGCAAATTCATTTTCTGGAATTTTTTGCGCTTTCCTCCTTTGAGAATTTGTCAAACAGAGCGTGACAGACGGACGGACGGACAGACAGGCACTCCACTATTATATAGACTATATAGATGGTTATTTTATTTTTTTACAACGTTGAAATTCAAAAATAATAATTTATTCATATTTTTTTTTTTTTAACAACGAATATCCCTATATTTTTTATATTTATAAAACCATCTTGTTTATCGAAATAAATCATTTGGAATTGGCATATAAAAAACAAAAACAACAACAACAACAAAGTGTAAATTTATAGACTTTTGAAACCGATAAGATAATAAACAAAATATATATTTTTTCTTTCTTTTTTTTTTTTTTTAAGTGAAGGTAGTATTGGGGAATTTTATTTTCACCACTTCTACAAATAATTTGATCAAATATTAATATATCTATATATATGTGTGTGTGTGTGTGTGTGTGTGTGTGTGTGTATTTGAGCGTTCGTTATCTATTTACCTTAAGAGGATTGGATGAAAAAAAAAAAGATTCTCTCTCTCTCGTCTTTCACTAAATATATATTTCCTGACCCTGGCTTTTTACCCCTTTTAGGATTAATTCATGAAATTCTAGATAAAACTAACCTCTATATATTTATTTTATAGTGAATAAATAAAAAAAAAGTATTCACGTATGTACGATATAAATACTTAGATAAAATAATAGATCCTTGTGTTATTACTTTAAAATTAAAACATTTGTACAAATAAAAATAGATTATAAAATTTTTTATTTAGGTTAAATCATTCAAAATGGCGCCTTGTCAAAACAAGAATGAAATTAGTCGTAATTAAATTGATTAAAAATAAGCACAAATTAAAAAAAATTAAACTAGGTAATTAATAAATAAAAAATATAATATTTATATTCTTGTGTTTTTTTCAGAATAATTATTTCAATAATAAAGCATCACAGAGGTTAAATAATTCTTATCAGGATCAAAATTAAATTTATTAAAAATAAATATTAATTAAAAAAAAAGCTAATAAATAAAGAAAATGCAATAATATTTGTATTGTTGTGTCTCTAGCAATAATAGTTATTTGTTAATAAAGCATCAGAGAGGTTATTTGATTCAAAATGGCGCCTTCTCAAGACAAGAAACGAAAAGTCGTAATTAAATTTATTAAAAATAAGCATAAGTTAAAAATTTAAATTAATAAATAAAGAAAATATAATAATATTCGTATTGTTGTGTCTTTTACAGAAGAATATATTTGATAATAAAGCATCAGAGAGGTTATATCATTCAAAATGGCGTCTTGTTTGACCACAAGAGTCAAATCGAAAAGTAATTTTCAAACTAAAACGTCAAAGTTAAGGGTTAAATGAATATATACAATAATTATTTATTGCTTCAGTGAACGAATTTAATTAACCGCAATGTTTATATTTTATATTTTAATTATTAATTAAGTTCTAAAAACAAAAATACGTTTAATTATGGTCTTGAGATAATAAAATCAACAAAAGTTATTTTAAAATATGAATTACAATAAAAATCTATTATTTATTAATAGGAATACAAAACAGTAGGACTTAAAAATTGTATTCTAAATTGGAATTAAAAAATTTCAATTTAATAATTAGGGCTTACGTACTAAATTACGCTAAGCTTTAATTTAAAAATTTGATAATGAAAATTAAATTAGATTAGATTCAAAACTTAACGTTTACTAAAAAAAATAAAATAAAAAAAGATTTAAAAAAAAATGCTTTTATTTAAATTGAACTAAAAAGAGAGAAATAAGAAGAAATAATTTAATTGTTCTTGTTAAAATTTTTTAATATTTGACTTAAAATAAAAGCGTGGGGCGCGAGCCTCGGAATCACTTCGAAGCGCCCCACGCTTTTATTTTAAGTCAAATATTAAAAAATTTTAACAAGAACAATTAAATTATTTCTTTCTTATTTCTCTCTTTTTAGTTCAATTTAAATAAAAGCATTTTTTTTTAAATCTTTTTTTTATTTTATTTTTATTTTAAGCTTTTTAGTCTTTTAGTCTTATCAATATGATAAAGTACCACATTAGTTTGGCCTGTATTGATTTGGTTCATTTGAAAAATTATTCATTATCATAAAAAAATGACTCGTAAATATCAAAATTCAAAACTATAGTTAATAGGGCCTTATTTGCGTGAGGCTTCAAATAAAGTACCACATTAGTTTGGTCTATTTTGATCAAAACCACCATATAGTGGCGTCATCAAAAATGACTCTTAAGTATTACATTTCACACCTCTAGCCCATCGGGAAGTCTTTTGAAATTACATTAATTCCCGAAGGGTTTCAAATAAAGTACCACATTAGTTTGGTCTATTTTGATCAAAACCACCATATAGTGGCGTCATCAAAAATGACTCTTAAGTATTACATTTCACACCTCTAGCCCATCGGGAAGTCTTTTGAAATTACATTAATTCACGAAGGGTTTCAAATAAAGTACCACATTAGTTTGGTCTATTTTGATCAAAACCACCATATAGTGGCGTCATCAAAAATGACTCTTAAGTATTACATTTCACACCTCTAGCCCATCGGGAAGTCTTTTGAAATTACATTAATTCACGAAGGGTTTCAAATAAAGTACCACATTAGTTTGGTCCATTTTGGTAAAACCAAACTCACAATTTGCGTCATCAATAATGACTCTTAAATATCAAATTTCACACCTCTAGCTCATCGGGAAGTGTCCTTAACAAAGCCATAAAGTTGGTGACCTTGAAAGAGTAAGTTAAATAAAAGCATTTAATTAATAATAAAATAGAGGTCTAATAATAGAATAACAAAAAACTATTTGTCAACAATTAAAAAATTTTACCAACTCTTAGAGTTCTGGGTTGACCGCCCTGAAGCTCGGTCGATTTTTTTGATAAAATTGGAAAATAATTAAAAAAGTACATCAGTTATATATTAGTAGGGCCTACCCGAATTTTCCCAAAAACGAGATCTAGAGCAATTTAATAGTGGTAGGCCTACTAGAACTAGTAAATATTTAAAATTTGAAGAAAAAAATCGTTATAGCCGTTTAGAGCCGCGAAAAATTCCAGAAATCCAAAGTTTGGAAGCAATTATTATATTTTTTTCCTTAGAGAGTTCGTGGATGTCACTTGGATTGAATCAGACACACAGACGGACACTCCGCCATTTTATACAAATATATATGGTATTTTTCTTTAAGATAAAAGATTCATATTTTTTAATAAGCCAGATATGTATATTTATTAGGAGGTGATTAGCCGAGGGGATAAAGCAGTTAAGCTTATAATCCTGAGTTGAAGACAACTCGAGTTCAAATCCACCTCATGGCAATAAATTATCCAACTTTATTTGAGATACTCCCTCCTGAGGAAGGAAACGCGAACCCACCTCAGTATCATTTCCATCAGAGTTAGTCTTCAGAGTAACCACGGGTGTAGGGTGAACAATGACGGAAAAAAGAAAATACATTTATTATTAATTGCCAGAAACGAGTTGACTGAAAAATTGCGGCAGTTAATTAAATTTTTGGTTCCGCGAACGGTACATGAAAAATTTTTGGTCCCGCGGGCGGGAAAAATTTTGGGTCTCTAAAAAAAAAGGTAAAATATTTTTCGGACGGGAAAAATTTTCGGTTCCGCGAACGGCACACGAAAAAATGGTCAAAAATTGCCGCGAAAAACAAAATTTTTCCCAGATACCCCCCCCCGAAAACACCTCTTGATCCGCCCTGGCCCGAGCCAGCTGGAGGGCATCCTGGGGGTAACTTTAACAATTAATAACTCAAAAAGGAATTTCGGAATGAAACTAATTTTCTCTAAGATTGGCCTCTTTAAGCATATAAAATTTAGTTTTGACTAAATTACGGGAAATTGCCGAAATAGAGTGTGAAACAGACAGACAGACAGAGATTATAAATATATACATTTTCAAGTGGTGTGGTAAAGTCCGTCTTCCATGGCCCCCTCGATCCCCTTGCTCACCGAAGGCTCACTGCCTGAAAGAGGAGCAAATGCAAAATTTTAGTTTCAAATTTCCCTCTCTGACTTAAATTTTAAATTTCCCTCTCCCGCTCTACCTCATGTAATCAACGAGAGAACAGGCACATACACGGGAAGTCAGTTGCTACCGCTTTATATATTATAGTATGATGATATTAATGAATAAATCAATTTTATTTAAATAAATAAATAAATTCTCTCTCTGTTTATTGAAAAGATAAAAAAAAAAAAAAAAAACGTCAAAGAATATATATATTCTAGAACCTCAAAAAAAATCAGGCGGCTTATTTATTTATTCTTTTTTTTTTTTTTCTTCATTCTCTATAAATCATTTAAAATTTGAATCTATTTTTTTTTTTTTTACTTGGTATAAATTTCAATAATAGAATATAGGAATATATTCCCTTTTGTGATTCTCTTTTTTTTATTCAACTCTCTCTCTCTCTTCTCCACTGCAATGAAATATTTGCAACAATATGCTTTTCTTTAGATCATAAATCTCATTTAATTTAAGACTAAAAAAAAAAAGATTTTTTTTTTGTATATTTATAACCCTTAGGGACATTATGAAAAGGTAGATAGGGTGGCCCTACTGCTTGCTTTTCTCTCTCTCTTTTCTAGAAATAAATATTGAAATTATTTCCATTTATATAAACATTAAATTAAAATATTGTTTCCATTTATTTTTATTATAATTTAATTAAGGGAGTGAAATTAGATACAATTAATTGGTCATAATAATAACCAACTTGAAAAAGAAAAATTTTTTCTTTAAAAAATAAATAACCTCAAATCTACTAAAAAACGTTTTTTTTTTCTTCAAAATCTAAATTATATAATTCGATAATGTCCGTTTGTCTGTCTGTCATGCTCTGCTTTGTACAATTTTTCGTAATTTCGAAATCAAATTTTATCAAAGAGGGATTAAAAGAATAATTTTCATCCCTGAAATTCATATAACTTTTTGAGTTATTTATTGTTAAAGTTACGATTTCACTCATAAGATGTATAATGAAACATTTATGTATTCTTTGCATTTATTTATTCTTTGAAAACTTAATTGTAATAAAAATAAAATAATTAAATCCCACAAATGAAAAATTATAAAAATTGTTATATATTAATTTAAGTTTTTCCTTTAAATTGACTATCAAATTTCGTTGATGTTAAAAACGACCAAAAAGAAAGGTGACGGTCCATCGGAGTCATAATCCATATATATCATCATACTTATATATAAAGCGCTTAAACCGGTGTCAGATGTGTGAACCCACCAATCAGGCCTCAGGGATACCGCTGATTGGCGAAATTCAGAGAGGGCGGAGTCGGAAAGGCAAATTCAAAATTTTTAACTACTAAACGCGTACGAGACGCCGCCCGCCAGGGCTAAGCCGCGCCATAATCAACTTGTAATTTAATAAATGAGAATAAAATTTGAAGTTGGAGCATACATATACGTATAAGGAGGTGGTATCGAAAATAAATTATTGTTACTTGTACTTGGTATCGTATGGATACCAGCAAAGTATTTTTTTAAGTATGAGTATTACACCGGAAGTTTAGTGCGATATATGCCCCCTTCCTCAGAATAATGTTCGACAGGGCTTCCTGGAGGATCAATCCCCCCCCCCCCCCGCCCCTGCTGGGTTGAATCGCAGCATAAATTGTACTTAAACTACTTTCACATTAAGTTTTATTGATATAGGCTACTTTTTAAAGAGTATCTAAAAAATAATTGATTATTATCAAAATCGTTAGAGCGAAAAAACTGAAAAAAATACATAAGTAAAGTACTAGTATCCTTTGGCTGATGTGATTGAAATTTCTTGTAATACTTGCGACATAGGTACTTGGCTTAAGTATAAAATTTGAGTATCGAGGGTTTTTTCGTTTTTGAGTAATTCCCGTTAACCCACATTCTTTGATATTTCACTTGAAATTAATTTAATTTATTGTGAAAAAATCTTAAATTTCGAGAAGATCGATTCCAGTTAAAATATCAAAACATAATGTTTATGTAAATTTCCCTGAAAGAGATTTTATTGCTTTTAAATGGCTGTTTGATTGCTTTTCTTGAAATTGCCATTAAAAGGAGGCGATTCCCTTTTAGCGTGAATGTGACGTCATTTTCACAATCATTTGAATGAATTTCAACTGAAATATCAAAAAGTGTGGATTGAATTAAATAACTCAATAAGGAACGAATTCTCGATACACAAATTTTATATTTTTTGATTGAAAATAACAAATACATTAAACAAACTATTTTTTTTGTTCATAATAAATCTCATCTATATTCGTTCGATGTATGTTCAAAACTATTAAATTTAAAAATTCCCATTTTTTTTGGCCCGAATTAAATTTATCAGGCAACGAACAACACATACAAATGCAACAACGACATCTGCATCTGAATGACTACAAAATTCACCCTCCTCCTCCTCCTCCACCTACTTTTATATGTATAAATATCAGAAACATGTCCTCTATCAATAATGGCATGCATATAATGATGTTGCAATTAAACAACACACTCGCTCCCTTAGGGTGGATATCGTTACATGTTTATCATTAACGAGAAGGGAGAAAATGGGAGGGGATTACCTATAAATATATCCTTGTCGGAAATTCGAGATTTTGATGGAAATACACGTTAATGTGTCCTAAAACAAAATATCTCAAGAACACAAATGAATTCAGACGTGGAGATTTTATATTTAAGGTGCTTCAGGCGGCCACATTGAATCTTTGGTCCGAAAATACTCAAACATTTTAAAGTATTTTTTTATACAGTTTTTTTTTTAATGAATTAAATTTGTGAGTATTTTACTTAATAGAAAGCTTTTTTACTTTCTCTCACCCTATATATGAAATATATAGACTTGCTCGTTTAGAGCTGCTTACAATAATTGTATAATTTGCAATTACAATTAAAATAATTCTGTACATATTGTATTCTAACAATTACTGATGAAGGTCGTGATTTGCGACCGAAATGTCGACGATTGATTTAATTAAATAAGTCTTTTATTTGATTCCTTGGTTGCTACGTCTCCTATATCCAATTTATAGAAATATTTGAATTTGAGATAATTATAAAAGTTTTATTTAAATTCTCTTTGTAATTCATTAGGCTTAATTCAGAATCTACTGTACGAATTTTCATGGGTTTTTATTGTCTAATGTGTGACGATTTTTTTTTTTTTTTAAGAATTGTTTTTACTTTCTCTTACCCTATATATGAAATATATAGAAAGTATTTGATTCATGTCAAAAATTTCATGTCGATATTTTGATGGATATACACGTTTTGAGATCCCCTAAATCCAAAAAAGTGGTTTTCGCGACATGGTCTGTCTGTCTGCGTGTGTGTGAACAAAATATCTCAGGAACTAAAAGAGCTACGAAGTTGAAATTTTATATTTAAATTAGGCACCCTCCCAAGGTGTGAAAATAAACTTTTTAACAAAATCGGCCAAAAAGTACTAGTACTTTACTGTTGTACTTTTTCAGTTATTTGCGATTTTCTCACAATCGGCTGCAACGATTTTGTTTAAAATTCATAAATGAACTATTTTTTAGATGCTCTTTAAAAAGTATATTAGTGAAATCTTTCGTGGAAATCGTTTGAAGTACACTTTACTGATATGGAAGCATTCGTAGCTCAGCGCCATCTATGAATCATCTCGTGATCAAGTTTGGAACTAAAGTACTAAGAGTAACTAAATATATCTCGACACAAAAAAAATTTGGTGGGACAAGCACGGTGCACAAATTTCTCTTAACCCAAGTGTTGTTGTGTGCTGTGCGCCAGTCACACCAGATTTTTTTTAATTATATTAAATAAATTAATATAAAATTACATAAATTAATTTTTTATTTTTCGTAATTGGACTACAAATAATTTTTACTTTCTCTTACCCTACCCTATATATGAAATAATGAAATATTTAGAAAGAGAAAGTATTGTTTTTTACTTTTTTTTTTATTATGATCGAATATACAAAGAAAAAAAAATGCATTTCAATTGAATTAATGAAATAAGTGTAGAGAGATTTTGTCTGAATGGCCTCAGATGCCGAAAAAGAACAGTCACTGGTTCGACAATTGTGTGCTGTGCGACTAGTCACACCAGATTTTTTAGAAATAAATAGTAATAAGCAAGAATTTTTTTTAATATCGTTGCCCTATGGAATATATCTAGTTTGTCTCACCCACGGCGGGTTGTGTAGCTAGTAATAATAATAAAAAAAAAATAATTTCTAACTGGCTTTTGCTATCATTAGATTATTAGCTAATTTAATTTTTTTTTATTAGACCATCAAAATGAATTCATTTCAGGCAAAGTTTAATATTATTACGTAATATAATAATAATTAAGTTTTTTTTTTTTTTTAATTTAAATGACGTAGAAGAGAAGTAAAAGTGTATATCTTCTTTCTATTTCTAATTTTATTATTTCCATTCGCGTTTTATTTCTGTCTCTCTCAAATAATGATAACTTTTAATGGAGATAATCTTATTTTCAAATAGAAAAGTTTAAAAATGAAATTTTGAATATAAATATCAATTATTACGATATGAAATTCAATTGTTTAAAAAAAAAAATCTTGTGTGACTGCCCACACAGGACTTTATTTTAATTTTAAAAAATTCGTGTTAGAGTTTTTTTTTTTTTTTTAAACTTTGATAACGATGAAATTTATTTTAAAAAAATCGACAAACATACAATAGATTAAAAAAAAAAATAGTCTAATACACGGAAAATGAATGATTTTTAAATATAGCTTTAATACATAACGATATCCTGAAGGTTTTTTTTTGATTATCGCCGGGAGGCAGGCAACGGTGTTCCTCCACCATGCGTAGTATCAAGCTAAGTTTTACTAAAACGATGATCCTGAAGAAGAAAGAAGCTGAAACTTTTTCTTTCTCTCGTACAAATAAGACGCCGTTAGAGTAAAAGTCAAAGAGTTTATGAATTCATTAAAAAAAAAAAATTATTTAATAATTATAATTGACAATATCTTAAAAAAATATAATAGTATGTATATTCATTTGTGGGTCAAAAGTTCTTGACCATCCAGGAATTGAACCCAGGATCTCCAGCCTTTCTGGTGCATCAGTTCCCTTAATACCGGACTCTCGACTGACACCAACAAATAAATTCCCTAGTTGTATAAAAGATATCAAAAACTAAAAAAAATTAAAAATCATCATCAGTCATTTATTTATATTCTTTGAGATCTATAATAAAAAATAAGATTACTTTCTAAAAATAAGATTGTTTAATTCTTATTTAAAAACATTTTTTTTTGAACTCAGGATCTCTAGCCTGGGGCATTCATTTTCTTCAGTAGTAAACGGTTAGTAGCAAAAAGGAACACCCCTCCGTGTATGTCAGAGGGAAACATTCCAACAAAATCCCTTCAACACAACAATGAGTGGAGATCCCCTGTTAAATTCTCCAAAATTTGATTGGAGCTAAGATTTAAGTTGTTAAATTGAACAAATACGCCGGCTAACTCATAAATTTTTAGTCTTAAGACACAATCTACTGTTTCCACTTTTGGTACGAAAGATTTTGAAGAGAGGCTCTTCTCCCTCCATCATTGTGTCAGTCAAGAGGGTCGACTTTAACCGCGATCATTTCTACCACACAGGGAGAGAACCACCCCAAGATAATGATTTAAGGACGCCGTTTTGTTTTGGAGACTTTAACGCCCAAATTCATAAATAAGAGACTTTAACGCCCGTTTCAAGATTAATTTAAATTGAAAAACAAGAATTGAATAATTTTAATTAAATCAAAAACAAATTGAATGACTAAAATAAAATAACATAAATAAATAAAATTACAATTGATATTGATGTCTCTGTTTTATTTTATTTTTATTTTTATTTTCAATTCCAATCTTATTCACACATACAAGTGCTACTACATACACAATCTGCATGTTTCATTTTAATTAAATTATCTGAATTGTTTTCTCTTTGATTATACAACACACACATTGGTCTATTTTTATTTTTATTTTTATTTTTTTTTCTCCCATTTCCAACATTCAATTATGTCGGTGTAAATTAACCCCCTCCCCCCTCCCCTTCCACAAAATCACGCTTTAAAGTTGATACAAAAATAAATTGGTAGGGAATAACAAAAACAACAAAAAAATTGATTGTTTACAACTAATTTTTGAAAAAAAAAAAAAAAAAAAAAAAAATTGAATTAGATTTTATTTATTTTTACATTTTTTTAATTTAATTGATTTAAAGGTTCAAATTCAAGTACAATCTAGCGGCTTTATTAAATTATTTTATCATTTTCTTTCACATTAAAGACAATTTCATTTTCAAATTCGATTTTTGACGTACAATTAAGGTCTTCAGTGTCAGAACGGTGTTATTTCTGGTGTTTCTTAGTTGCTGTTGTCGCTCACCAATGTCGTAGTAGTTGCCGTACCACCAAGTATTCCGTTGGTTACTTGGAACCAGGTGATTCAATAAGAGGTATTTGAAAGTTTAAAAGGTTTTTTGTAAACTTGAATAACAAAGTATAAATACACTTTCGTTGAAGAGGGCGATTATGCTCCCTGTATAATATATAAATGTATAGTATGTTACGTCACGTGAGTCGGGAGGCAATGCTGATTACTTTGTCAGACCTGGAGCTTATATAGCGACCTGATTGATGGTGGGGACATAAGGTCCCACGGTAAATGCATATTCTGTATCAACTTTGTTGACGTCGAGGTGCAACTCGACAGTTCATATTACCTTGTAGGTGACTTCTAGCAACTCTGCAGTGAGAAATATCTTTTGCTTTTCTTTCCAGGTGCTATTTGATATTGATGATAATAAGTTTTATTATCTGTGGGAAACCCGGGAGCCGTGGCTCAGTGAGAAGACATTAGCTTCTCGCACCGGAGTCCCGGGTTCGCTTCCCATCCCAAGCGAGAAAAATTTATTTCATTTCATTTGACTACAAATCATTTGAAATAAAAAGGGATGGGGTCTAAATGGCCTTAGATGCCGAGAAGGACCTTAAAAAAAAAAAAAAAATCTGTGGGAAAGAATCTGATCTTTCTCTTGTCTAGACCTTGCGTCATCTTTTATCTGATACGGTCAGACTTCCTTTATCAATTGTCTTGATTAAATTATTAATTATATAAAAATATTAAAATTTGAGAAATGATTGTTTAAATGATGTATTAAAAATTTTTAAGAAGTGGATGCCAGAAGCTTCTCTGTAAATCATAGCTACACCTATTTTTTGAGATTTAGACAAATAAGGAGTCATTTTAAAATACTTCTTTACACCTTAACCGATTGTTCAAGACTGATCTGTTGTTGGTGGTTGGCCTAATCGGTTGTTTTTTTTTTTTTTTTTTTTTTTGGAATGGGTGCATAAGGCCCGAAGACCTATAATGACCAATAGTCACATGCAGCCAGGAAGAAAATAAAAACAAAAGGAGAAGCATAAACTGCGGGAACTGAGAAGATGCCTGTTGAGGTTAGACTTGAAAGTCTGAAGATTGTAGGTTTTGGGGAAGATAGACGCAGGGAGCTTGTTCCAATCACGGGAGGTCATGGGGACAAAGGAAGAATGAAATTGATTTGTTCTGTTAGTCGTGATCTGTAGAGCATAGGGATGCTGGGAAGATGCCTCTCGTGTTCCGTGAATATGTTTGTGTAGGCGGGCCCCTGCCTGACCGGTCGCGTCCAACTTTTCAGGTAGGGCACTCACGTCAGCCCGTGTTTAGGGCCCTTAAAGGTTTAAAGAAGACCGAAATATCGTACCAATAAGAAATTTAATAAAAATACATTGAATAACATTTTGTTTGTTATCCAATCATAAATATTCACTTGTTGCTATAAGAAGAATCAATTTGTATCCACATTTATCTCTGACATCCGTTAAATTTTTTTATTTATTTTTGATTAAAATAAATCTCAACAATTCTAAATTTGTTTTTACATTAATATTTTTTTTTTCCAATCTTAAAAATCATAAATTATTGTTTGATTTAAGCATAAAAAAATAAACATTTTTATATAGGGTATATATATATATATATCAATCAAATAGAATATTTCAATATTAACTTTTAATATAATATTAAAAAATAAATAAATATTAAATTAAAAACAAATATAAAACTCTACTATTATTATTATATGAAATAAAATAAAATAAAAAGACTCGGGGATATTTTAAATTAAATAAATACGTATATATAAAACGTTTAATTTTAAAAGCAAAAAATAAATATCTAAAAATTCAATTTTCCAATATTTGAAAAAGATCCTTCAGAGAATACAAAACTCTCTCTCTTTCTCTTTTTTAATATCATCTTTTCAGAGACTGTCCAAATAGATACTTCCTCTTCTTTAGAATTTTTTTTTATTATTATTATTATTAAAAAAATTATTAAACATATCCTGAGGTGAATTCTCAATGTTTTATTAAGAAAAGCAAAAAAAAAAAGAGAAAGAATAAGTCTTCATTTATTATTTAGGATTTCTTTCTTGCCTAAGAAAAGACAAAAAAAAAAGAGATCTGGAATATATATATATATATAACAACTAGCAGTACAGCCGCATTCGGTGAGTCCTTTCACTCCTTGACTCTGTCCTAGGCAAATAAGAAATTAATTTTTATTATTAATGAATGCTTAAAAAATTTTACATTCTCTTACCTTTATGTGCAATATAGAAAGTATTGGATTCATGTCTAAATAGCTAGGAGGTTGAAATTCAATATTTAATTTAAGTAGCACCCT
>JAKCPI010018384.1:0-28746 GCA_023213315.1 Euborellia annulipes
AATTAAATTTAGTTGTATTAGCATTTTTGAAAAGACTACATATAAGAGCATGTGCGACTTATGTAAGGTCTCTAACCCAGGTTTTTTGCCACGTGGAAGGACTTTTTTCAAAAAAAAAAAAAAAAAAAAAATGAAATTCAACTTTTTTCTTTTGTTGCCTATCTACCATAATCGTTTCGATTTTAATTTTGACCATCCTAAAGCAAGAACCATTTATGTGTTTTCTACATGTGATTATTTCGTTGTTTTTATAAAAGACGATAGAATTATTTATTGGAAAATTTCCAAGTTTTAAATCACGAAAATTTCCATTAAAAATTTTTTATTTAAAAATAAAACAATGAAATATTGTCATGTAGAAAAATCAGTGAACCAGATAAAAGGGGAATATTGAAAAGTTTATATAAATTACTAGTGCAAAAAGAAAGTTGACCATTAATTATAAGATTAGTTTTGAGATAAAAATCACTGGGGCACAACAATCAGCTTTAAAGTTTTTTCTTTTTTTTTTTGTTATTTGCTTTTTATTATTTTGTGAATTGGATTTTTTATTTTAAATTTAATTAATAATAATCAAAATAATTTTTAAAATCAAAAAGACTTGTGATTTTAATATAAATGAAGATAAATATTGTGAATGAATGGCCAAAAAGTGCAAATAATTCAACACGTGAAAAATTTGTTCTAAATTAATTCTAGAATGGGCTTGAATATAAAATAATTCGATATATTAATATCTTTAAAAAAAAAATTATTCTGATTAATAATCCTATGTAATCTTGGAATCAACAAGGATTTTTTTAATTATTACGAGGATAAGATCTTTTGCCACGTTTAGAAATAGATCATTTTAAGTTTTTATTATAAAATACAATTTACCATATGGCAATTTTCTAATTTATTACTGTTATAGATATAATATCCCTGCTTATTTTAAATTATACATATTAAAATCTAATAAATACCTTTTATAAAAGTGATTAGGATATTAAACCAGAAACTAGGTCTGCTCTATATCTGTTATTGATTTAGTTTGCTTGTTTATATGAGTATCTATAGAAACGTTTATTTTCATATAATATTTAATTTTCTTTAGAAAACAAAGAAATAAAAATTTTACTTTAATAAAGATATGATTTTTTTTTTTTTATAAATGATAATTAATAAGTATTTTTAAAGAAAAGATGGATTTATTTTTAGATATCATATAAATCTGGAAAGTTGAATGGAATTGTATTTTTAATTAATTTTTTCTAAAATTCCTATTTTTTCTACAATTAATATAATTAATTTTTTTTTTTTTTTTTTAGAAAATGCAAATGGAAATTTAGAATACCGCCAAGAAAAAAATATGTTTTATTTAATCTAGGTTAAAAAAAACTTACATAAGCCTTTATCTACTAAACGCATAAACTTAATATGAAAAAGGAAATAGTTTAATGAACTACATAGCATCATTAAGAAAATTTCCTAATGCATAAAAAATTGTAAAAAAAAATTGTTAGTTTTTCAACAATTTTAAAATACTTATTTCGAAAAATAAATAATTTTTATATCTTTTATAAAGGAAGAATTTTTGTTATTTGATAAAAAAAAAAATAAATAAAAAGCAATACTCGACTCCATTTCTAACGTACAAGGAGCAAGCGTTCTAGAATTAGAAAGCTAAAAACAAGTTTTATAAAATAAATTATTAGCTCACCTGTTTTGATGATGGTAAATGTTGATGTGTCGTTATATAAATACATACAACTTAAAAGGAAATAATATTAATGATAATTAACAATAAAGGAAGAAAAAAATATGAAGAGCGATGAATAATCTACGATGTCTCAGTAGAAAATGGCTGGCTTACAAGCGAGAGATCAATGTTGTTCAAAACAGGGGACGCCGGATTAAATACACGGAACCGGAACTAGGATGCTTTCCATTAGCACTAAACTTTAGACAGAGTAATCGGCTTTCTTTTTTTTTTTTTTTTTTTAATTTAATTTTAAAATTATAATTCAAAGTCATAATTAAATATATATTATATTTTATTATTAAAAAAAATTTTAGTAATCTATCATATATCTTTAAATTAACATAAATATATTTATTGGAGTGAAAGTAAAAATAACATGAAATCTATAAAATTAGAATTTTAAAATTTAAACCTAATTACAAATAACTTTAGATTAATATTTCTCTTATTATTGATAGATTTTAAAAAATTTAAGATTTAGTTTTCATCTTAATTTTTTAATTTCCAATCAGATTGTGTAAAAGTTAAAATAGCGATATTCAAAATATTTTGTCTATGTTTATTCCAAACAACAAAAATTTATTTTGTACAAATGACTACAAATCCTTTCTCTCGTTATAATGACAAATAAATGAAATTAAAAGTTAGCATTAAAAATAAAAGGAAATTGATAATATGATTTATAAAAAAAAAGTTCAGAAGGTGGATTTGAACTCGCGAAGTTTGGTTACGTGAGAATGGAAAAAAATATAGATTTCGTGTCGACGAATTAACCACTTGAGCCACACTTTAATTTATTATTTTAAGGAAAATAAGCCATATAATAAACATGAAATAAAAGAACTATTAAAAAAGTTTTAATATTCCACATATGATATATCATTTTTCATTACTTTTTATGCGGATTAATAATTTATAATCGAAATATCAATAACATGAATAGTTTTCAAATAATTCAATGGGCAAACGTCAGATTGTTTATGCCTTTATGTAATTAAACCACAAACTCTATCTAACATATGATGCATGTAATTAATTCTTGAATTCCCCCTGATTTCAAATAACTAAACCCCTTTTAATTATATGATCTAATTTGGGAGTTATTGGCGATCAAAGCTTGCGATCAAAGTTAAGCTTATTTTCGACCTTAATGACATCAACACTCAATTTTCTATATTATCGAAAAAGCTTATTTAGCATTGTCTGATCAAAACCAAATTTTTACCAGAGATTTATAATTAAAAAATGAGTTTTTTCCTAGAGTTTCATTGAGATTGGTAAAGAAATAAATAAAATATTGACTATTTTGTAAATTGAGTTTTAGAATTCGGGATCTCAGTTGCAAGCCTAGACCCGGTTCATAGACGGCTCTCTTTACCCATCCGGGATCCCGAATTCTAAAACTCAATTTACAAAATAGGCAATATTTTATTTATTTCTTCATCAATCTCAATGAAACTTTAGAAAAAAACTCATTTTTTAATTATAAATCTCTGGTAAAAATTTGGTTTTAATCAGACAATTCTAAATAAGCTTTTTCAAAAATATATAGAATTGAGTCTTGATGTCAACATGTCTTGACATCAACTTTGATCGCCAATAACTCCCAAATTAGATCATATAATTAAAAGGGGTTTAGTTATTTGAAATCAGGGGGAATTCAAGAATTAATTACATGCATCATATGTTAGATAGAGTTTGTGGTTTAATTACATAAAGGCATAAACAATCTGACGTTTGCCCATTGAATTATTTGAAAACTATTCATGTTATTGATATTTCGATTATAAATTATTAATCCGCATAAAAAGTAATGAAAAATGATATATCATATGTGGAATATTAAAGCTTTTTTAATAGTTCTTTTATTTCATGTTTATTATATGGCTTATTTTCCTTAAAATAATAAATTAAAGTGTGGCTCAAGTGGTTAATTCGTCGACACGAAATCTATATTTTTTTCAATTCTCACGTAACCAAACTTCGCGAGTTCAAATCCACCTTCTGAACTTTTTTTTTTTATTTTTGATTGTTTTTTATATACTCTATATATTAAAAAAATGATTATTTGCAAAATTAAATATTATTTTTAAATTTTAATTAAAATTTGTGAAAGTAATTAGGTGTGAAGAACTGAGGTGCCGATAGTTCTTCACAACAAATTACTTCCACAATTTATAATTCAATTGAAATATAATTTTTAAAGATAATTAAGAAGAAAAGGCGAGTACCAAATGACTTAAATAGAAATGCCGGGACCCCCAATAGATATTATTCATATATAACGGATATCGTAAAAGTCTTAAATGGCCTAAGTTGCCGAAAAGACTGTGTGAATGTGTGTGTGAGTCAAGGGCGGATCCAGTGGTGTTTCTCGGGGGGGGGGGGGGGAATCTGGTGTGACTCGCCGAACAGCACACTATTTTTTTTAATTTCGGTAATTTAAAAGCGCATTCTGTACTTGTTTGCCAGAATATAAATACACACCAAATTTTTAAGTATTAATTTTAAAAATTTTACATTAAAAATAAATTTTTTTGCGAAAAAAGGTATTTTTTCGAATCTCGGGGGGGGGGGGGGGGAGGATAATTACCCCCTTTACCCCCCCCCCTGTATCCGCCCTTCGTGTGAGTGTGAGTGTGAATGAGAAACAAGGGCGGATCCAGAGGTGTTTCTGGGGGGGGGGGGTAATTTGGTGTGACTGGTCGCACAATGCCAGAATATAAATACAAATCAAATTTTTCCAAGTATTTTTAAAATTTTACATTAAAAGTAAAATTTTTTTCGAAAAAAAGGATTTTTTTCAAATCTCGGGGGGTAATTACCCCCTTTACCCCCACCCCCCACCCCTTGTATCCGCCCTTGATGAGAAATAAGTGTGAAAGTTAAAAAAAAAAAAAAAATAATAATAATTTTTAAATTTCCCTCTATTTAGTTAAATATAAAAATCCCTAAACCCCAATGAAAGCTTCAATAGCAAACAAAAAAAAAATTAACTTCAAAATAAAATAAAATTATTAGATTAAACCTTTATTATAAATCATAATTGAACAATTAAATAATTACAATAAGCAATAAAATATGTTTAAAAGAGGGATTTCTATAATTTTCATGATCGGATCATGATGGCGCGGTGCCATCTGCCTCAATCAAATAGCGACATGAGTCGCTTTTTTACAGACTCCACAACAAATTTGTTTTATCGAGACCAAGCCTTTCTAAATATATATCAAACATTGAAGTGGAAATGTGACAATCCACATTTTAACCTCAGTCTTATTTCTGTGAGTATTCACATCAATTCCTTACTTGTTTATTTACTAATATATTCAAAGTATTACTGTTTAAATCTCTAATTACATTTAAAACTATAAATACCAGTCAATTAAAAATGAATCTAATTAATTAAAATTTTCTATATTTGAAGTTTCCACTAATTTCTTTATGGTTATCTTATTGCTCATTCTGATTGCAATTTGAGTTCTTTAATATTTGTACTTTGACACTTAAAATTATTTATAAAAGGTATGAAAAATTAATTAACATTAATTTTCAATCTCTATATTTAATAGATATTATAATCGTTAATTTTTCAATAATCTTTACGGTATTTAATTCATAAAATTAGTTCAAATATATTCAATGGATTTTTACTTTTTTTATATTATTTATTTTCTCTTTATATGAAGTAAATTACTACAACCAAAAAACCAGGAAAATCACCAATTTGAAGACATTCTGGAAATTTTTCAGATCATTTTTTTAAACTTTACCCAATAGCTTATGTCACTGCCAATATTTAGATAGATTTAAACTTTATTTCAATTAATCATTTTAAAAAAATACTGAACTTAATCTATATGACCTTAACTAAATATATTTTTAAACAAATAGTTCTTTGATTGACTAATTGTTATCAACTTGGTCAAATGATATAAATGATGTTTATATATATATATATATATAAAAAAAATAATATATCAACTTTGTATATTTATTTTTACTAAAGGATTTTTCTTACAATCTCTTAATAATTAAAATATGACATAACAGGTCGATTTTCAAAATAAGGATATTATCTTATAGTTTCTGTATAATTTTTTAGATGTGCCATGGCACAAGAAAGGAATATGGGGCATAGACTTGAACTGGCTAAGCCTCTTCATCTCCAGGTTCTGGAGAGGAGTCTTGACGTAGAACCTTTCATCTCTTATGCGGAACAGATTTTTAAAACAAATTTAAGGTAAATCATTATTTATCTCTATTTTTTTTTTTAGAATTTAAAGAATTCATAGAAATTAATTTATAAAAACCTTCAAGCATTCATTGATTGTTCATAAAAATCTATGTAAATTAAAAAGGAATGTAAAGAAACTACCCGATGTGTCAAATCCTGAACTCTTCGAATAGACGGACGAACGGCGAATATTTTTGCGTTGTCAATGATGTCTGTGTATACACCAAATTTCAGCAAGATTGGTGATGGGGTGAAAAATGTTTTTTATCTTTTATGTTGAAGAACCTTGCTACTCCATTGATATAATATATTAATATTATTCAAAATTAATAAGCATCCATTTGTTTCTCAGGATATTTCATTGTTTAAAAAAAAAATCTGGTGTGACTGGACCTTGTCGCACCATATTTTTTGTGTCGACATATATTTAGTTTTCGACAGTACGGTACATTCGAATTTCAAGATGTAAAATTTAAAAATCTGGTGTGACTGGCCCACAGCACACAACTTTCTCTTACTTTCGGTAATCGAAAGTTGTGCCTTGAGGGTGCTTAATCTCTATATAATAAGATAATATTTAAATATAAATATAAAATTTCAACTTCCTAGCTCTTTTCGTTCTTGAGATATTTTGTACCTCAAAACATGTATATCCGTCAAAATTTCGACATCGAATTTTTGACATGAATCCAATACTTTCTCTCTCTAAATATTAACATAAGATAAGAGAAAGTAAAGACGTGACAAATTTTTAATGGAACCTTTAATAGTTCAATTGTAGAAGAGAATTCCAATAAAGAATTCTTTTATCAAAACAATAAAATAATCACATAAGTAAACGCTTTGGGTGCTTTAATGTTGACACTCACTGTTCATTAACAAGATATAATCTAAAATTGGGTGGCGTAGTTCCTGATAACGTAATATAACATAATATGTTTGGACTAAAAATTTTGTATTTATAGTTTAGTCTCATCTCGATTGTGTAGGCCTATATATATATATGTATATATTAGAATTAATTTCTTTACCCTCTAGAGGCTTTTACTTTCATAAAAATCTCTTTCAAAATAGATTTATTTTTCAAGAGATGTCTCTAATTTAAAAAATCTATATTTGTTTTTACAAAAATATTTCTTATTTATTTTAGTGAGGATGAAGATTCATCAGATTCAGAATCCGATGGCGAGCTTAATGAAGTGGATCATACTAAAGGAAAAAAAATCATTAATGGCATTGTTACAACCAAAGAGGGTAAGCAATTTATTTACATGACTGAAAAACTGAGGGTTGCTATTAAATTAGGTGCGAAAATTATATTTTACTGGCTGTTACTTGTATGTCCTTTGATTTCATTCATTTGGCATAAGAAATCAGCCAAAAATAATATACTAAAGAAAGAAGAGGGTTTAATTTTTTTAATTAACTCCTTAATTTCTTTGGAAGACAAATAAAAAAGATTTCATCTAAGAAATATTATATTTCATATTTATTTTTATTCAGAACGCCAATCGGATAAAATGCGATTATACAATTTTGACAATGTTAAAAAAGATAGACGCTGGTTAAAAACAATATTAATAAGTGATTCCTCTGGTTCATCAAGTGATTCTGACAGCCAAGAAGAAGATGCTATTACAGAACAAGATTTACATAATATGCTTAAGTTTCATTTAATTAAAAAGAAGTATCAACAAAAGTATTATAATAATCCTGAGGTAAATAAATATTAAATTAATTTAATGAATTTCTTTTTTTATTGATTCAAAACTATTTTATCTTTCCAGAATGCACAATATCAATATTATGGTGCCGGCTTACTTTCAAATTATGACAAATTTCCAGAGCATCAAAAGCTTATTGTTGGATCTAAAAAGAAAAAAAAAGAGAAAAAGTCAGAAAAGAAAAGTAAAAAAACCAAGAAGACCCCAAAAGAAAAATCTCGTAACGATGAAAATTCTTCTGTAGGTATATTATTAAACTAAATACACTACGGTTCAAAAGTTTGAAAGCTACCAGGAGTTTTCACAAAATATTAACAGTATAGCCCTATATATATTCATCGAAATCTTGTTAATAAAAAAAAAAAACTTAAGTGACATTAAACTACTAAATTTTTCACTTGTCAAAATTTTGAATTTTTTTAAAACTATATCTGAATTTTTTTTTCTTATAATATTGTTGCCGGTTTTAGTTCTTGTTGCTTCAAACTTTTAAACGGTAGTGTATATGTTCTTTTTATATATTCTTTGTAAGTTAAAAAAAAAAACAAATTTTATTTTATATTGTACCGAGGCCTAGGTGAAAGTGTCACTTATCCTAATTGTCAGAGATTAGTTTCCCTCTTAACCATTTTGAAATATATATAACACGAATGATGAACATACTCTCTTTTATATTTTCTTTGTGCTGTACCCATGGCTCAGAGGACATTAGCTTCTAGTGCCTGGGGTTCCGGGTTCGCTTCCCTTCCCAAGCGAGAAAAATTTATATAATTGGCTACCAATCATTTGAAATACGGTTGGGTTCTAAATAACCTCGGATTCCGAAAAAGATCTCAGACCAAATTAAAAAAAAAAAACATATTTTCTTTGTGTTTAATCCAAAACCCAGATTTTGAGATTCTTTAAAGTATTATTTTAATTCACTAATGAAAAATCAAAAGGAAATCTTTTAGAAAGAAATGCCTGTTGCTTAAAGTTTTGTTCTAATTTTTGCAACTATATATAAAATATAACTTGTCATACTAAATTACACTATTTGAAAAGAAATGAAAGTTGCAATAACAATCATAAGACTATGCATTTTCTGGCTTATGTATCTTTTTAAATTAGTTTAATTAACTGGTACATATTTTGTACTATTTTTTAAAATTAACTAGATAATGAAATCCTATTATACTTCACTATATATATGACATATATTTATTTTTAACCTTTTAGAAATAAAAGAGATGTTGGTATCAATCGGGGTTTATTAATTAATAATTTTTACTAAAGAATGTTACTAAAATACAATGTAAAAATGTATCACCTGAAACGATTTCCGAATGTGTGATGTATTTTCTAATAGTTAGTAACATTTTTTGTATTATTAATTATTTAAAAAAAAAATGCCTTAAGGTGCGCGTCTCGAAAAACCGTTAAACGAGGAATGAGTAGGTGGTTACTCTAGGCGACAAGAGATGGCGTTAATTTTTCCCATAGGGAAACAAGGGTTTTATTCCATTCCATTTGAAAGTTTTCACTTAATTAATTAAAGGCAAAAAATTAATTATTTTTTAACACAATGGTTACTAATTTAAATATCTATAAAATATAGACCGAATTTTTTAAAATTAAAAATTTGAGGTCGATAGCTTCTAAATTGTGGCCGCTAGAAACTTTCAAAATCAGCACCCCGAGACGCGCACCTTAATGCCTTTTATTTCTAATAATAACAATCCTTAAATCTTAATCTATAACTATTAACCTTCTAATAACAATTCTAATTATAAATTAACTTTATTTGAAATTTTATTGTTTATCCTTGTTTTTAGTAATTAATAATATTGAATCTTCTTTTAGACATTCACACCTTCCCCCATAACTCAAAAAATTTCAACGAAAACTCCGTCCCCCCGACAAGATCCTGAACTTGACGATTTTGATTTTGAAGAAAAATTACGTAACATTAAGGAAGAATATGATCCTGATAATCTTATGGCTCCTCCTAATTCCACAAATAATAATTCGCAAAAATTTCGTCCAAATAAACGTCGTTCCCAACAAACAAAAAATCCAGAAGTTATGACATTAAGGAGAAAGAAGATTTGGATGATGATGGCAAAGAAAGAGTTAGGTAAAGTTCAACGAGCACGAATAAATAATCACAAAGAGATGTTAACGAATACCAAAAGAATGGCCACATTGTGTATGAAATTTTGGCGACAAAAAGCAATGCAGGTAAATTTTTTAAATTTATTATCATAATTGAGATTTCCAATCTGCATAAGTACGGGTAATGGTATTCGAATGCCAAACTATCGGTATAACTTTTTACTCATTAAAAAAAAATTTTTTCCAATTCTTATGAAATTTTGTATTTATTTAGGATTCTCTATTGTGTATAAAATCTCCAAATATGAGATTAAAATTTTGAAAAATAACCATAGTTTATTTGAAGCAGTCAAAATTTAAAATAAACAGAGGCTATGGAAATTTTGAATCAATTGACTTTTTTACTTTTTTTGGTCAAGTTAACCAAGGTGCTATGGGAAACTAAATATATCTCGACTCAAAAAATCTGGTGTGACAAGCACAGTTCACAGAGCAAGGGCGGATCTAGGGGGGGTTCTCCGGGGGGGGGGGGTGGGGGGGTGGGGGCGCTCCCCCCACTTTTTTTTTTTTTTTTTTTTTTTTATTTAAAAGCCTCTTTTTTTTTTTTTTTCGGAAAAAAAAATTTTTCCCCCCCCCAAGAAACTCTCCTTTTTGCGAAAAAAAATTTTTTTACACAATTTTTTTTTTTTTTTCTGTGTCCCTCATAATTTTTTTTTTTTTTTTTTTTTTTTTTATAAATATTATTTTTTTTTTTTTTTTTTTTTTCTTTTGGGGGGGGGGTTTCCTTCTTCCCCCCCCCCCAGTTGCGTACTGTGCGACCAGACACACCAGATTTGTATTCTTTATGTCGTATTTTTTGTTGAAATTTAAACAGTCCCCCATAAATGCATACTCCCCCAATGTACATCTTTAGAATGAACCTTTTAAATTGTTTTTTTAAAAATAATAATTATTATTATTGGTTCTAATTTTGTGTAAAAAATTCATTCAAAATTTCATTTGAATTTTTTCATACAATATAATAGTAATTTTTAGAAAACAATGCAAATTCAAAAACTTAACTGTCCAAATTCATTATTGGAAGATGGTATATATAGGTAAGAGAAACTAATAAAACTACCTTTACATATTTCTCCAAACTAAAATTTACCTGTACTTGATGCTAGAAAAGTTGGGAACTATTGTTTTAGATTAAATAATGATTTCGTCTTTAGATCTTATTATTCATAGAGTTTAAATTTTTATTTTTTAGTCGCAAAAAAATATGAAAGAGGTAGTCTGGCGATCAAAAAGACTTACTCGGGAAATGCAATCATATTGGAAACGGTATGATCGTGTTGAGAGAGAAACTCGCCGCCGACAAGAAAAAGAGGCGGAAGAACAAAGAAAACTTGATGGTGAAATGATGGAGGCAAAACGTCAACAACGCAAATTAAATTTTCTTATTACTCAAACTGAATTATATGCTCATTTTATGAGTAAAAAATTAGGAAAAGCAAATCAAGAAGAACATCTCAGAATATTAAGACAACTCGAAGAAGAAAAAATTCCACGTTTAGTTACTATTGATGATTATGATAGGTACGAATATATAAGGAAGGCTCTATATATATGAATTTTAATTTTCTCGTGTTAAATAAGCTGGGTTAGCTTTTTGTGTTAGTTTTTGATAAAAAAAAAAAAAAAATTGCACTCTACCTCAAAAAGTTTTTCTTCAATATCTCCGCAACCTACGGCTTTCTCCGCAGGTGCTCGGGCTCTGTAACGCATTTTTGTTACTGCTGCCTTTTGTTACGTGACGTTTTCTGCCAATTCACCCTACCCTAAAAGAACTTTTTTTTTAACACTCACACTTTTTCCCTTCCCCTCTTTTTTCACATTCACACCACTTTTCCCATTCACACTCACATTCACACAGTCTTTTCGGCAACTTAGGCCATACAAGATTTATACGATAACCGTTATTATGAATATATATATATATATATATATATTAGGATCCAGGCATTCTTATTTAAGCAATTCGGTATCCAAATGGCTTAAATAAAATCATCGGACTGCCTGGGTTCCGAACCCTCGACTCTTGGTATACAAGGCAGGCGCCCTACCAGCTACACCAAGCCCGAGGGCGCGAAAGAACTTGGTTTCAATAATTTTTATACATTTACAATCATTTTTTTTAATAATGACCCCCGCCTCGCAGACCACTTGGCACTCCTTCGCGGACCACCAGTGGTCCACGGCCCACCAGTTGGAAACCACTGTTCTAGAACCATTTTCAGGCGTGATTGGTAAGGAAGTAATGATAGCTGTTGTTAGTTTTCCGGTTGCAGGCTTACTGGTTCCAAAACGTGACCATTGTATGTATCAGAGGTTTGGATTTGCCTTAAAATTCTAGAAAGGGATACGGCAGTTTAGCTTTGGAGACATCGAGTAACCGCTGTGATTTGTAGTGAAGATAGATTGAGGTCCCAAAGTCAACACAAACAACACAATACACAATCAATCACTTGCTAGATCTCAAAGAAGACATTCACCAACCAAATTTGGAGACCAACAAGGCTGCGGCTTTCTAAAACAAACTACCTACATCACTATTTCCTAATCCTATACTCTCTAAAATGGCTCCTACTACTAATGGGACTTGACCGGCTTAACTCGAGAAATTTTGACTTCATATATATATATACCTATATAAATACCAGGTATATTTCATGCACCTTTTAAATCATGATAATGATTAAATCACTTTGTTTATAGTGAAATAATGAAAGAACAAGCTCAAAGAAATGTAGAAATGGCCATTAAAGATGAAGAAGCACGAACTAAACAATATCGGCATAGTCAAGAACTCGTTAACGATTTCAAATTAACAGAAACGAGTATAAGCTGTGAAGATGAACGGCCACAGCCTAAACTCTTTAAAGGCACATTGAAACATTACCAATTGAAAGGAGTGAATTGGTTGGCTAATCTCTATGATCAGGTATTTTGTTTTAAAAATAAATTAAATTTGAGTTGAATTCAAAAATTAATTGAATAAATTAATCTATTTTACGCATCACGCCCCTCGTTTATCTTATTTTAATGAAGTAATAAATTACATATAACATTAAGAGCTAGTGAACCATTTGACTAAACCCGTTTCCTACAAAGCTAGAAACTTTTTAAATGATGATTTATTATCAGTCAATTAAGAAAGTACCATTCTGACAAGAATCTCGTGGTTGCGTCATCATCCCTTAAATTTTTGAAAATGTAAAAAAAATAATTTTTTTAACCTGCTCCCACTATGCTACAATTTTAATATGTTGTAATTTGCATATGTTTATTATTAAGTGTAAAAAAAAATTGATAGAACATTTTGATGGTTGCAAGTATGTGCCAGAACATAATAAAGTTGTCAACTTATATATCAAATTTCAACTTCCTAGTTCTTTTCGTTCTCGAGATATTTTGTTCACAGACATGACCCAACCGCGAGTTGACAACTTTGCTATGTTCTGCCACATACTTCCAACCATCAAAATGTTCTGTCAATATTATTTTACACTTCAACATATTAAAATTGTAGCCTTGTGGGAGCAGGTTAAAGAAAAATCTTTTTTACATTTTCAAAAATTTAAAGGATGATGACGCAACCGCGAGATTGCTGCCAGAACGGTACTTTCTTAATTAACTGATAATAAATCATCATTTAAAAAGTTTCTAGCTTTATGGGAAAGGGGTTAGTCTAATGTTTCACTAGCTATTAGACTAATATTCGGGGTCTCTGAAGTAACAGTGATAAACATAATTATTTTAAAAAATGTTTAAACTTGCCAAAGATTAGCATCGAAAAATAATTGAAAAACATGTCTTTCAATCAATATTGTTAATTATTATCTCTCTCATTAATTTTTGAAAATTCGCCTAATTTATAGAAATATTATGTAAAAGAAATTTAAATAATATTTTTTTCTTTTTTTTTAGGGCATTAATGGAATTTTAGCTGACGAAATGGGCTTAGGGAAAACTGTGCAATCAATAGCATTTCTATGTCATATAGCAGAAAAATATGGTAATAAATATATTTAAAAAGTAGTTCTATTTTATACGCATCAATAATTTTCAAATTGTATCCCTTAGTCGCTGAAATGAAAAGGAATGCAGCCAGATAGGAAGCCTCTATTATTAAATCAAACGCCTTTAATACAAAACGTTTCGGCCAATTTTATTGTGCCATCTTCAGTTGTATTGTATATGACTGGTTTCTGGACAGACGCATTAACAACTCTATTCTTTGAAAAACTTATACAACTGAAGATGGCACTATAAAATTTGCCGAAACGTTTTGTAATAAAGGAGTTTGATTTAATAATAGAGGCTTCCTATCTGGCTGCATTCCTCTTCATTTCAGCGATTGAGTACTACACAGTCATTTTCTCCATTAATTTTTACCCCTTATACTAGGGTTTCCCAAAGTGTGGGCACCCGATTGTAGTAAAATTTTGCCGGACGCTTTTCTCAAAGGCACTACAGATTATAATTATTAATATGACAATTTTTTAATATGTAACGTTTGTTGTAAGAATAAGTCGGAATCGAGGTATATATAGTTCTCGAAAAATATTTAATTATTCATTTATTTTTAGACACTTGGGGACCATTCCTTATAATTTCTCCAGCTTCTACTTTACACAATTGGCAGCAAGAAATGACACGATTTGTACCAGATTTTAAAATTGTTCCTTATTGGGGAAGTCCTCAGGTAAATGATTAAATTAATAATTTTATTTATTATATTGTATGAGATGTTTCTAAATTAATGATTATTTAAATTTGTATAGGAAAGACGAATTCTTAGACAATTTTGGGATATGAGAAATCTTCATACTCGAGATGCAAGTTTTCATGCTGTTATTACTAGTTATCAACTTGTTATTACTGATATTAAGTATTTTAATCGAATCAAATGGCAATATCTAGTCTTAGATGAAGCACAAGCTTTAAAAAGCACCAGCAGGTAAATTTTATTCTTGTAATTCGTTACACCACACCGAGTTGTAGGATTCTGAAAAATTTTATATAAATATATATATATTTTTTTTTTAGTGTCCGGTGGAAGATGCTTCTAGGTTTTAGTTGTCGAAACAGACTACTTCTTTCTGGAACACCTATACAAAACAGCATGGCTGAATTATGGGCTTTATTACATTTTATAATGCCCACTCTCTTTGACTCACACGATGAATTTAATGAATGGTTCAGCAAAGACATTGAGAGTCATGCCGAAAATAAAACAGGCATTGATGAAAGTTAGTTTCTTTTATCATATCAAAAAACAAACAAAAAAATACTTAAGAGTTTAAAAGAAAGACAGTGCATCTAGTTTTGATTCATTTAAGGAGCGCTGACCTAGAGGACAATGAATGAATGAAACAATTATGCATCCTATTCTTTCTTTTCCAGCTAAAGCTACACCAAAACATAACATAAAATTCAAATATTATATGGACCTTGTTATGCATAAAGGAACCAAGTGCCATTATGATTGAAATTGAGATAAGACCGCCATTTTGTAGAAAAAAAAGATCTACCTCTTTATTTAAATCGTAACATTATTACTCTGAGCACTTTTTTTTTGTATAAAACAAGAAATGCGCTTGGTTCCTTCGTGCATAACATCGTCACATAACATATTCGGCACAATTTATCAAACAGTTCAAAACCTACTTCACATGCCTAATTTGTTTTTCTTCTCGTTCATGGCAGTGTTTTGGTCGTTGTGACCCATTAACGATAAAAGAAGGGAGCAAGTGAGATCTTCATCAATTCTTTCCTATTCTCGAAGTCCAAAGTCAAATAGGTCTAATATTTGTTTAATCGACATTTTGCTTTGTAATAACTATGAGGCTTTTTTTTCGAGGTAGAACCCCTGTAACTCCTCATATGCGTCAAGCTAGCGTTTAGGAAATTTTCCTCAATTAGAAGAAACTAAATATGCTGGGACGATTAAATTATTTATTTATTATCCTTTATTCTATTGATTTTTTTAAATCTTCTTTTTCTCGTTTTTAATTTATTCTCAAACTCTTTTTTTTTTTAGAACATCTTTCTCGTCTACATATGATTTTGAAGCCGTTTATGCTCCGAAGAATTAAAAAAGATGTTGAAAATGAACTTTCCGATAAAATTGAAATAATGGTTTATTGTCCACTTACAATACGACAACAATTACTTTATGCCGCTCTTAAAAAAAAAAATTAGAATTGAAGATTTACTTTATAGTGGTTCTCAATCATCCCAGTCGGTTACGAGCAGTCTTATGAATTTGGTTATGCAATTCAGAAAGGTATATAGCACAGAAAAATTATTTAATATATGTGAGGTTTTCTTATAAATATGTTTCACGAAAAACCAACACCACTTTCCCTTAAAGCATGTAAAATAAATTAACTTTATTTACACTGCTTTTGCTTGAAATAGAGTCCAGAATCATTAGATTTCCATTATTATTTTTGAATTGTCGGACCAGGGTAGCTTCCCTCGGGACTCCTTTTTTTGTTGTCCTCTATGAAATTGTGCTCGGTCTCGTCTTTAGTTCTGGAATTTAATTATAAAAAAAATATATAAATTTATCATTTATATATTTTATTGGACTGATATGATCTAGTATTCTTTTCACTAATTATCAGCACAGTCCTGGTGAGTTTCCCAATTTTTCAAAATAGCGATGAAAAATGGCTGTAGTCTTTAAATTAGATACGTTGCAGCCAACGAAATTAAATAAAAAAACTCTTATTTAATTAATTAATTAATTAATTAATTATCGACGTTTCGGTCGCTAATCACGACCTTCATCAGGACAATTCGTGTGATTAGCGACCGAAAATAAAATTCAAAATAGTTTTACCTTTAAACAAGTGGGACTCACCAATTTTATTAAAAAAAAAAGGAGGAAGAAGGGGGGGGGGGGGGGGGGGGGGGGAAGGAAGGAGGAGAGAAAAGAGAAGAACCAAAAAAGGAAAAACGAAAAAGGATTTCGTTCCAAACAAGGATTTAACAAAAAAATTTTGAAAGACTCTTTTGGAACTTCTGATCTTGCTTCAAGGAAAGAAGAAAGGGGAAGAAATTTTTTTTAGAAAAAATATTATTATTTTTTTTCTCTAAATATAAAAAGAGAGAAAGTTTGGTCATGAAAAAGATGGAGATTTGAGGATCTCACGTTTTGGCTCTGAATCAAAAAAGTGGTTTTGGATGGCTGTCTGTCTGTCTGTCTGTCTGTGTGTGTGTGTAAATTTTAAGGATGAAGGAATTGAGAGGAGGAAATTTTATATTTAGTCCCCCACACAAAATAAGTTTTAATCAAAATCGGCAAAAATTAGTACTTTCTGATGTACTTTTTCAGTTTTTTCGATTTTCTCAAAATTCGCTCTAACGATTTTGATTAAAATTCAAAAATAATTATTTTTAGATTCTCAAATGTATATTCTCGTTTTGCCTCAAATTGTTTGAAGACACTTTACTCTTGTGTTCATAGGAAAGATAGAGAAAAAATGGTTGATGGTAAGAATTTAAATCTTTTTCTTTTATTAGATTAAAAATATATTATTTAAACATTTTTTTCGGAGAAAAATATCTCTCTCTCAAAAAATTTCTTCTGTATGGAATTATATAGTGATTAATGATAAAAGGGGGGGATGATAAAATAATTTATGAAATGTATATAGAATTATATGTGAAAAATAAATATGAGAAAAAATGAAAAATAATATTATGAAAGATAAAATGAAGTTGAAATAGGGTGTATGGGAAATAAATATATTCGACAAAAAAATGGGAAAATTCTTAGAAGGGTAGAGAAAGTGTGGTGGGTCAAGATTTTTTTAAAATTTTTTGTGTCTTTAATTGTTTCAAAGAAAATATATGTCTCTCTCTCTTGAAACATTATGTTCTCTCTACTCTTTTAAATTCTTCACTATCTTCGCATAGAACAATGTTAATTTCTATAGGGATTTGTATGTAATTTCGATTCAAAGGGGTTTTAGAACTTTAGGCATTTAAAATTTTTTTTTCCAATTCTTATGAAATTTTGTATTTATTTACGATTCTATATTGTGTATAAAATGTCCAAATATGAGATTAAAATTTTGAAAAATAAATAGTTTATTTGAAGCAGTCAACATTTAAAATGAAGTTTGAAACTAAGGTGTATCGAAACTAAATATATCTCGACACAAAAATCTGGTGTGACAAAGTGAACTTTCTCTTACCGAAGGGTAAGAGAAAGTTGTGTGCTTGCCATCACACCAGATTTTTTTGTTGAGTTTGGCCCTTCCAATTTCCATTGAAAATTAATCTAATTTATTTCTTTGATAACATTTTTTATCCATTTTTTTTTTTTTTTTAGGTTTGTAATCATCCTGAACTTTTTGAAAGACGTGAACCAAAATCTCCCTGGTATATGAAACCACCTGATTATGAATTACCACAACTTATATTTGAAGAAGCTTTTAAAGCACGAGGATTTGATCCACAGGCACATATTTTATATAATAAACTATGCATTTTTGCTTGTGAATATATCCACCGTTCATTATTTCCTACAGAAAATGAACCTGGAACAGGTATTTTATAAATTTTATAAAGTAGATTTATTTTTCTCATTTCTTTTCACCCTACCATATTCACCTCGTATAATTCTCATTTGGGAGTTTAAAACCCCCAAAAGCTATACTTAGGGACGCTTTCTTCATTCATGATCAAGTAACTGGCCTTTGTTAAGCAACTTAGCCTTGTAATCAAGTACTCAATTTTGTGTTAAAATATTGGATCCCTCTACAATAGTCCTCCATATATCGTGACTTTGTTCAAATCCAGTTTAAGAAAATAATTTCATGGAAATGATAACTATATATTCACTTTGGAAATGCATCATAACTTCTAGGGCCGCATATAAAATTTTGTATCCCCCATATAAGTTATCATTTCATTTATTTAATAACATACCATGGGGAACATAAACATTTGCACCCTAACAGGTTTGCAAGACGCCTACTAGTTAGGCAGCCCAATCGACTCACCACTACATATGCAGTGTCTGTGTGAATTTACCTGAGCTAGGGTTCTGAGGGTATTTTATGAAGAAGCCATAAACCATCCCTTTGGAAAATAGATACATTTTAAATAAAAATTTGCGAATTCCTCTCTCTATCTCGCAATGCAAGTAGTCAGATCGGTGAAATTTAGTAAATAATTCTTACACTAAAATTGTATATCTGTTTCAAATTTTGGAGTAATTACAATACTTCAACCGGAAGTAGTTAGTACTTTACCTAAGATTATAAAAATTACCTTTTAAAAATATTTTAATCTGGCTATTAATTTTGAAAGTGGCCTAATTCCATTCTTGGTAAGAAGGGTTTGAAAGTTTTATAAACATATACTATACATTTAAATAGCCGGGCAACAAATTAATAGGCCAGAATCGATAGCAAAGAATTGAAATATATTTTCGCCACTTTGCTACTCAAAAGAGAAGTGCATTTCTTTCTCACTTTCTTTACTAAAAATATTACATTTTTAAAATACTTCTATAATCTTAGGTAAAGTAGGCCTACTTCCGGTTGAAATATTTACTACAAAATTTGAAACAGATCTCCAATTTTAGGGCAAGAATTTTTATTAAATTTCATCGATCGGCTCTTGCATTGCGAGATAGAAAGAAGAATTCGCAAATTTTTACTTTCTCTTATTTTATTTAAATTTTATCTATTGTCTGAACATGCCACATTCTATGTTGTAGACCTCTCGTTACAAAAATCCGAAATAACAGTTTTTTTTTTTAAGAATATAAATAAGAATATTTTAACGCCCCGAGATATTATTACCTGGTATAAAGGTCTATAGATATCGGAAAAATTTTACTAAAAATTGGGACACAAGTTTCGTTCAAATGGTGAAATAAGTTAATTTTTTCCAAATAAGAAGATAAGATTAATTAAAATGTTGAAATTCTATTAATTTGAGATCAAATTCATTTGATATGAAAAAGGCTACGCTATATCGCTATATAGATTGTTCAAAAGGGTTGGTTTATGGTCTATCATAAAAGACCCTCAGAACCCTAGCTCAGGTAAATTCACACAGACACTGCATATGTAGTGGTGAGTCGATTTGGCTGCCTAACTAGTAGGCGTCTTGCAAACCTGTTAGGGTGCAAATGTTTATGTTCCCCATGGTAGTTCGGTTACGTCTTAAGTAAATAAACACTTGACTAAACGAGAAAGCCTCTTCACTAAATCATGTACTCTATTTTCTGAAATATAATTTTTAATTCTATTTTTTTAAATTTAAAGTAGTTTTGTTTTATCTCTTATAAATAAATCAAATAATAATTTTTTTCCAGCCTCGCAGTGTTTTGCCTTCTCACGATTTTTCAATCTCACACCTGGAATTATTTCATCCGTATGTCGTCAAAGCCTTATTCATCTGTGAGTGTTGAATTTCAAGGTAGCATTAGTTATTTTAGATTTATAGTTAATTTTGAATTCCTGTAACAAACCACTAAATCTAACATTTAATTTTAATTTATTACAAATTAATTTAAATACTCTTAATAAATGAAGCCTTAAACCTAAATTTGTTTTTACCCAAATACTTTAGGCGACATTTGCACCTGGAACCTTCAAGCATTATAACTTCAGTATAGTTAGATTTTTAATGAGACATCGTTTAAACCAGAAGTGGCCAACCCAAATGATTTTGAGGGCCACTTTGGAAATGCATCATAATTACGCGGGCCGCATATAAATTTTTATATCCCCATATCCATTATAGACATTTTTTTTGGGGGAAAAAATAAACTAAATATATTGCAAGAAATAGTGGCTTAATGTATAATTTATATCAAAGAGATAAAGGCAGCCAAAGCAAAATCAAGAAATTTTTTTTTCTTTATTGAACAAAAAAGTCGTTTCGGCCGATTCTTCCGGCCTTCATCCGGACATGTGTTTTATTTGGCTCGTGATGCTCACTCTTGAACCAGAACTCATGTCAACTGATGAATGTTCGCAGTGGCGTAGCGAGCTTAACGCTCGCCCGGGGCACATTACCTTTTTAGCGCCCCCCCCCCAATTCGAAAATCATATAATATTATATGTAAAATATACAAAATTATTATATTATAGTGGCACTAAATTTAAAATATATTTTCCAGAAATCAATTATAATAAAAACAAAAATTATCCAGCAATTTTCTTGTTTTGCGGACCATTTGGCGCCCCTTTGTGAGTAGCGCCCGGGGCAAGATGACCCCCCTTCCGCCCCCCCCCTCGCCCCTCGCTAAGCCACTGAATGTTCGCACCTATGGGAGGAACTGCCAAGAGCCCTCTAAGCTTGAGACAAACAAAACACATGTTCTGATGAAGGCCAGAAGAATCGGCCGAAACGTCGGCATTGTTGTTCAATAAAGCAAAATAAAAATGTTTTTCTTTATTTTGCTTTAGCTGCCTTTATCTCTTCATTATAAAATAAATATGTTTTGTAGAAGTGTGATGAACCTCGCGGGCTGCAAAAATGTTCAAGGTGGGTCGCGGGTTGGTTGGCCACACCTAGTTTAAACCATATACGTACGATTTGACTACTTTTTTCATTTGATCATTTTTTATTTAACATTTTAACTTAACCAAAACAACTCAAATTAAATCTTTTATTGACTTAAAAACTATAGCTCGGATTGGTAACAATTTGAGATAAGCTTGTGATAAATCAAGTTTTGCAACATCATATCTTTTAATATAACATTTTTTTTTGATGAAAAAATTAAATTTATATTATATATTTTTTGTTTTAGAATTTGTTACTTGGTCTCAGAATATGTTCATCAAAATACTGTTCATCATTTGAATCTTTTTCATGGAGACAAAATTCTTTCCGAAACACCAACCGGAAGAGCTTGGCAAACAAGACATTTTCTTCAATTGACATGTCGGAACCCTCTCTCGCCCTGGGCTACTCGTTCATACACCCATGGGCTTTCAGAATTTGTATTTACTCGCGATCGTCCTTTATTCTATTCACATTTAAAACGAATACACCATCCTATTCCAGAAACTCTAGAACACCGTGTTTTAAGAAGTCGAAGAATCTCATCATTAATTAAAACTGAACCAACCTCGCCAAAGGTAGCTAAGTAATACTATTTACAAGTTATAAATAATTTTGCTTTTAAATAAATTATCATTAAAGTAAATTTTTTCCTTTAGAAAATAATTAAGGAAGAAAATAATACTCCAATTTTGTTACCTGAATTTGAACATAAACCACGACTTCCTGCAGAATATTCTCTGGTGCCAGCAGAAATGCCAACTTTCATTTATTCTACTATAGTGCCTAAAGTTCAATGTCATGGAAGAAATATATATGCAAGTAATCGGAGTGCAGCATGGCATGCTTATTTGCGAGTAGCTCCACGTGCTGCCATTCATCTTACTAAAGAAATTTGTGAAAACAATGGAAGATTGCCACTTAGCCATGATCATTACCAAGAAGAGGTAAATTTAAAGAGATTTCAATTAAAGTTTTATTGTAATTTTTACTTTCTCTTGTCTATATGTATATGTTAATATACATATATACCGGGTGGGCCATTAGTGCGTGGACGGAAGATTGTGGGCTTATTAACGGACATTTTTAAAGTTTGTTGATCGTATATAATGTGGGGCCTTTAGGGCTACAAATTAAAAATATTTTTGTTCCAATTGCACTTTTTATACAGGGTGACCCATATCAAAGTTATGTTTTTTTTTAAATAGAACGCCCTATATATTATTGCATATTTGGATTCTACGGCCAATTTTAGTATGACTTTATGTCATGCAATGTATTCTAAACCAAACCGTTTAGCCGCAAATCGGGTTTTTGTGAAAAAACTACTGTCTGAAAAAAATTGAATATCTCGCGAACCATAATACCTAGGGGGCTGTTCTTTTGTGATCTTACTAATCATGAAATGTACTAATGTGGGCCAGATGGGTAACCCGGAATTATTCTTATGTTGGGAGATATGGCCATGCCAATTTGGAAAATTTCAAACATGGATAACTTTATTTTTTCAAATGGAACATACTACTTTTTTTGATGCCAAGGGACGTGAAATTTAATTCTCTTTCTAATGACATAAGGTTGTCTATATCTATCTTTGGTAGTTTTCTTTTTATTCCAAAATATCTGATAACGAAAAAAAAAAAAATACATTTATTATAGACAAAACCATTTTAAAAAAAATCCAAACGCAAACAAAACTGTAATAAATGGAAAAGATATGCTAAATATTCGAAAATGTAATTTGAAATTTCCTTTAAAATCATTTATTTGAACTCCTAGAAGAAGCTCCGCTTGCTAAAATTGGGGTATGATTTTTCAACAAGATGGCGCTTCTCCTAACCTAAACATAACCCTAATTTCTTTTTCGGGAAGTTCAAATAAATGGTCGTCTAAACGGTTTGGTTTAGAATACATTGCATGACATAAAGTCATATTAAAATTGGCCGTAGAATCCAAATATGCAATAATATATAGGGCGTTCTATTTAAAAAAACATAACTTTGATATGGGTCACCCTGTATAAAAAGTGCAATTGGAACAAAAATATTTTTAATTTGTAGCCCTAAAGGCCCCACATTATATACGATCAACAAACTTTAAAAATGTCCGTTAATAAGCCCACAATCTTCCGTCCACGCACTAATGGCCCACCCGGTATATAGAGAGAAAGTATTGGATTCATGTCAAAAATTCGATGTCGAGATTTTGATGGATCTTCACGTTTTGAAGTCCCCTGAATCCAAAAAAGTGGTTTTCGCGACATGGTCTGTCTGTGTGTGTTCAATTTTAAGCATGAAGAAATTGAGCTACGAGGTTGAAATTTTATATTTAAGTTTTGTACCCTCCTGGACCTTGAAAATAAACTTTTTATCTAAATCGACCAAAGAGTACTAGAACTTTACTGATGCACTTTTTCAGTTTTTTTCGATTTTCTCTAAATTCGCTCCAACGATTTTTTTTAAATTCATAATTCAATTATTTTTTAGATGCCCTTTAAAATGTATATTCTCATTTTGCCATTGAAATCTTCTGAAGACCACTTTACTCTTGTACTCCATTCAGGGCCGTAGACATATTTGACGGGCCCCGGGGCTACTTAATAATACGGGCCTCCCCCCCCCCCCCCCGCCCTAAAAGTTTTTTTCTAGTTTGTGATAGGCTATTGTGGCCTTCACGCCAACAATTTTTTGAACAGTTTTTGACACAATTTTTGAAACAGTTATACAAAGCTTACAATATTTATTTAAAAATTTTTCGGAGGCCCCGGGGATATAGCCCCCAATTTCACTTTCCGGCTCTTCCTTCCATAGAGCCAATGTTAAATCCCTATAGGGATGTTAATTTCGATTCACAAGGGGGGGGGGGTACCTTTTCCAACTTTTTTCACATTTTAAAAATTTCTTTCCAATTCTTATGAAATGTATTTATTTAGGATTCTCTATAGTGTTTAAAATATCCAAATATGAGATTAAAATTTTGAAAAATAACCATAGTTTATTTCAAGCAATCAACATTGAAAACGCAAGTTTGAAACTAAGGTGCTATGGGAAACTTAATATATCTGGACACAAAAAATCCGGTGTGATCAGCCCGGTGCACAACTTTCTCTTACCGAAGTTGTGTGCTGTGCGCCAGTCACACCAGATTTTTAATTTGGCTTTTTGATCCATTCATTTTCTTTTCATAAGTATAATTTTCTTTTCTTAACTAATAAGTAACAATATCGAAAAAATTATTTTTCGAAAAGTTAATTTAATATAATGGCCTCACCAATAAAAAACACTCGCAGTCTTGTTAAAAAAAGAAAAACTAACCTTAGTGAAAATATTATGAAAGGGATTAGCATAATCATAATAGACACTTAAAATTAGTTGAAATTAAGAAAGATAAATGGCTAGATATAGTAAAATATTTATAAATACAAACTCAATATAATATCAAACTGGTTGGCGAATGGGAAAAGACAGAACATTGAATACTACACAAATAAATGTGCATTGTTTAGTAGGCCTATGCCCATAAGGTCACGTCATCTATCAAAAGATGGATCCATTAGTAAAATAACCTTTTAAATTATATTAAAAAAATTTCATACAAAAAATTGAAAGCATTTATCAATTTTTTACGAAACTAACTTTGTAGACGATATATGGCCTTTCAAAATAGGAATTTTATTTTTTAACAATATTTATTAATAAATTTTTACTCCTCATTTATTTATAATATAAACATGAGGGAGTGAAATTTTCCGAAGGTCAATATATATAGCTCTTTGACTGAATTTTTTTCAAATCAAGGGAGGAGACTGTGTTTTCAGAGTACGATGATTTGCTAGACTCGAGTTTAGCAAATTGCCCTATTCAGGTTTTTGTGGGGGGGGGGTTTTTTTTTTTTTTTTTTTTTTTTAGGGTTGGGGGGTTTGGGCTTTGGGTTTTTAGGAAAAGAAAAATATATGGGGGGGGGGGGGGGGGGGCGCCCCCCCCGCACTACCAGTGGGGTTGCATTTTGGGGGGGGGGGTGTTTTTTTTTTTTTTTTAGGGGGGGCCCCCCAAGGAAAAACAAAAAAAAGCGAAAAAGAAGAAAGGAACGCCCCCCCTCCCCCCCCTCCACCCTCTCCATCGCTCTACCCCTTGTGGTAGGGAGATTTTTGCGTCAATTGACGATGGGGACTCAGTCCCCATACCCAAGCCAAGGGTGAGCAGAGTAATTCCCCTGGCCACAGGATCCCCTCTGCTCACACCTAATGGTTAGCTCGCAAGTATCACTGGATAGCTATGTCCCCGTGCATATGCCGTCACAGTCTGAGAACGCAGGCTAGCCCCTTGGTAAATCATGAGGGGTGTGGGCTAGTACGCGTTTATCCTACTCAGACTCACATTCCCGGGGCTTGATTTTGATCCGAAGCCCCACAGCCTTGGGGTGACGGGACTCGAGTCCCTGGACCCAAGACTGTGAGGAGGGGACCGCGGTCTCCACCCACGGGCCTCAAGCCTGTTTTAATACTCCCATAGCCACACTGGCAAATCCCTATGCCCATCCGAGTAGTGAAGGACCCCTTAGTCAGTCACCCCAGATTTTTTATTTTTATTTAACTTAGATAACTTAGCAACTAATCCTTTGACTATTAGACCCATTCTATATGAGCGCTTTTGGCGCGTTTTTAACGCCACGTTTTAAACGCTTGAAAATGTTATCTATTCTACACGAGCGTTTTTGACGCGTTTCAAACGAGGATTATCTAAAAAATTGCCTCACAGCCAAGATCTCATTCAAGCAGGTTGTGTTGTTGCCCAAACAAACAAAAACAAACTGGTATAGTACAACGAATACACTGCAGACTGTGGTAGTAGATTATTTATTACGTCACAACGCCGTTAAAAGCTTTCAAAACGTCACGGGTAGAATGGGCACGCGTTTTTACGCCCCCCCCCCCACACACACACACACACCGAGATTTGAGAAAAATATTTTTCTTGGAAATTTGATTAAGTAACTAACAAATTTTATTTTTTCCAGATTCAAGTTCGAACTCCAAAGCCTGATTATTTTCATCCAGAATTTCCAAGAGGTTTTGAATCAATTTTTCCAAAGTATGGATCTTCTAACATTGTTATCCCAGGTTTGTCTTCAACCAATTTTTTATACGTATATTATTTCTGGAAGCTTTGCGAGCCTCAGGAAAAAGATATGTTCTTGGTCTCCAATTGTTTGTTGTCAAAAGTGTCGAATGATATAATCCAGATATTAGATTAGTTAATAAAAGGATAGGAAGACAGCAAAACCGGATGGCCTCTATCGAATGAAAATCCCAAAATAAAAAAACTTTTTGGCTTTATTAGATAATGCCATCATCAATTCTTATGAGGATATACAATCTCACTGAATAATACATATGATATAAATCCTATGCTCAGTGCCCATATGCCTATCCGTGTAGTGGACAATCTCTCAAATTAAATTTAGACTGGTAACCGTAAGCACTAGTTGAAACATTGCAATATTTAAAAAAAGTAAATTATAACACTTGGTAAAATTGTTTCATCCGTTAAGTGTTGAAATACGTATTAAGTATTTATTAAAATAAATTTTATTTTGAAACAATTTTTCCAAGTGTTATAATTTACTTTTTTAAAATCAAATGTATGAATCTCTAATATTTGCTTGAAAATTGAATCATTCTATAGAAAAAATCGACAAATGTCAAATAGTTACAAATTCGAAGATTTTATTTCCCAGTGCTTGATGATTTTGTTTTTGCCTGGATGAATCTGATGTGACAGTACATTACACTATCCTTCGATAACCAAAGGAAATTACTGTAATATTAGCTAAACACGCAAGATTTTTTAAAATACCAACATTTTTTTCTCAAAAAATAAAAACCAAAATTTCTAAATTAATTTAAAAAGAGAATAATTAATTATTTTCTCAAAATTCTAAATTAATTTTTCAAAACTCCCCAAACGCTTTGGTGCTGCCATCTCTTGATCTCTTTTCAAAGTACATTGCATTGTCGTCAATCACTCTCCCGCTCACACCAGTATTATTTATGACCTCAAATTGTCAAGTTAATTAATTCATTTGTGTTAAAATATTTGAAGAATACTTTGTATAATTACAGTTTTTTGCCTGACATGTAAGTTTAAATTCTTTTTAAAATCACATTTACTTCTATCACACGATTTATAAACAAATTTGAACATTTAATTTTAATCTATTTGTTTTTGAAAGAAATTTGTTTTGCCATTCACGAAGGATAATAGCTGAAGTAGAGTAAGACTTTTCATTAAATGGTTGTCAAAACATATTTCCTAGTTAAAACTAGTTTTTGCTCGATTTAACATTATGTCGACAATATTTCTTTTCTATGATAGGGAACTTTTTCTTTTTTTTTTTCTCTCTCCTTATTAGCCTAAAATGGAGGTAACAAAGCCAATTTGATCCAGATTTATATAAAAATAACGAAATTATAGAAGAAATTTGAAAGTGACATTAACCTATAAGAAAGGTATTATATCTTACCATTTCGTATTTTTTTCCTTCTCGATTATATTTTTAATCTTAAAAAAACCTTTATAGTCTAATTATAGTTGAAATTAATAAAATATTTTGCATGTGCAGCCTTTTTTTGTCAACTGAGAAAGTTCCCCTAGTGTCGGCCTTCGTCTCGGTTAGAAAAAAAATTGTCGACATAATCTTCTTCAATTCAGTTCTAGTTTTGACTAAATGCCTGCCTAAAACTAACCTATAAAAATATTTTAATTAACATTTTCCCCACCCACCCCACTCCCTCCCTCTGTCTGCCCCTGGCCTTGGCTAATGTTCTTTCTCTATTAAATCTTAGGCGGAGCAGACAAGAGACCTGTCGGAAGAAAAAAATATTTTTATATTTATTAACTTTTGCCCAACAACAGTGAGTTGGATAGATAAAGATAATGTAATGGTAAAAATCAAGCAGTCAACATTTAAAATTCATTGAGAAATTTTGAATCAAATGACTTTCTTTTTTTTTACTTGTAAATGCAAGTTGTCAAGTTAACTAAGGTGCTATCGGAAACTAAATATTAATATATCTCGACACAAAAAATCTGGTGTGACAAGCACAGAACACAACTTTCTCTTACCGAAGGTATAAACAACAGTTATCAAAGTTTGGTAATAAACACTTTGGCTGCCTATATTCTAGGCACTTTGCTGTCTCACCACGATAGTAGAGTTAATAAAAGGAGATTAACTTTTAACTATTTAGATATAGGCCTATATTTAGTTCATAATTTCGCTAATAATTAATAGATTTTCACGAATGAAGGATTTTTGCAAAGCTAAAAAACTAAAAAGAATATCGTAAAAATATGTTT